>BGPR01005176.1:16746-98175 GCA_013235015.1 Araneus ventricosus | reverse complement strand
AAGCTTGAAATCGGTAAATTATTTTTCATTTGTGTCTCTTTCCTTCTTTTCCTAACACGTATTCTACACACGTACATATTCCTAACACATATTTCAGCACTTCGGAAGTTATGTCAAGCTGATACATTGAAATAACTCATATAAAATTCATTCTGTTAGAAAAAACATTTTATTTGATATTAATATAGCCTTTGGTAAGTTTTAATTTTAATTTTTGTTGTTTGGACGTAAAGAATTTTCATATTTGGGGAAAAATAATTTTAACTTATTTTAAATCAGTGTTCTTGTGGTTCCTCCCCCTTTTTTCCCTTTGCTTCTATGCCTAAGAATTTTTTTTTATTTGTCTCTATTTCCTTCTGTTCCTAACTGAAATTTTGGTACTGTGCAAGATAGGCCATGCTGATGTATTGAAAATACACATATAAAATACATTCTGAAAGAAAATTAGATTTTTTAATGGTATAATTATAGACATTGGTAAGTCTTCGTATCCATTCTCATAAGTTCGTTCCGTAAAATTTATTTCTTCGTAAAATAATTTGCACTATGGAAAACTACAGAGGTCATTCGCACATTTGTTTAATGTTTAAATATAAAATAATAATACTACTACAAGTAGACAGTTTTAATTATCTCAAGTGCAGTAACATCAGTTGTAACAAATGTTTATTATAATGTATTACTATGGAACCACAAAAAATCCTTATTTATTTGAAACTCAATATAGGATTTTCATTGATAGGCTTAATTCATTTCATAGAAATTAATAAAATATTCTCCTTTGGGCCGCTATGGCCTGATGCTTCGGAGAGTTTCTGGTTCGAAACCCAAATCTACCGCAGATAAGGTTCTGATGGATCTCATGCCCTCTAAATCTGATTGAAGGTCAAACGTCATCCAGAATTTTCTGGAATAAAATTTCGGAGAGGAAGAGGCGGCTGATGGGTCGTAGTCGTTATCTGATCATGTTTAAAAATTACGTAAGCTGCTCCGAAACTGCCGATGAGTCCCTTCTTAATATCTACTATTATCCTGTCTTTTCTCCTATTACCTTCCAGCCTAAAATGCTTAAAATGAGACAAATTTGCTATAAATAAATAAAGCTGGTATATCTGCATATATTTTTTTATTTGGATATTCCTTTCCTGTTGGTTCTATTTCTAAATCTATACCAATAACTGAAATCTTGAAGTCCCAAGGTGAACTTGTTACGTTACGATGTTTTGTATGATCTGCAGTTCATATGATCAGGAGTGTTAGTTCTTATTATCTGTCTATAGAGCTAAACTTTGCTAAAAAAATATACTGAGAAATGTCTTCCTATCGGAGAGTAAGGTAAGATTTGTCTTTTGTGTCTTCAATGCTATCTCCGAACGCTTATTTTAAATATACTCTGTTCTATTATTTTCCTCTTTTTTTCAAAATTAATGCGTTCTTCTCTTTTTTTCTTTCTAGCAATGCTTTAATTTATAGCATCAACCCAAGGGCCTAGGTACTGCGTTTTCCTCACACTTTATTATTATTTTGTAATTAATCTGCTATTAATACCCGGGCCATCAAGTCATATTGTAAGGAAAATTTTCTATCGCAACATTGTTACCGTAATCCTGAATCATGCATTTCTCTTAATTCCAGTTATGGCAAATAGAGTTAAATAGCCTAGAAATAAATTAATCTTCATCGGAGTAAGTTTTAAATTACATTAACAAAATATTATGTTTTTTGAAAGTGATTTTTCCATCCTTGATAATTTAGAGGCAAATTAACGACTTTCAGAATATCCCAGTAAATAAAGTAAAGAATCTTTCGGCCGAATCTCATTAACCGTTAGGAATCAACAAAAAACAAATAAGTGAGGTACCGATCAGATTATCTGGAACTAGAAGTTTGCCATATAAATGAAATTCCTCTTTAATCTGACAATTTTCTTCGGTTTCACTCAAAATTTCAGACAATTAGGAGAGTATTAATGGAAGAACTGTGTCAAGGCAGAACGACATTAATCCGCATCTTAAATTTCTTGGATGTGCTGTAAATCTTCGGGAAAAAGACTTTATAAACAAAATATAAAACCTGAAATGTCTTCATAATTTCGATTGAGCAGACGGTAAACTTCCTAAAGAAATAAGCAAAAAAATTCCAAAACAAATAATTTGAAATCAAAGCTAAACTGCAGAATCTGTTCTTGATTTGGATATGAACTTATCCAAGAATTCTATGAATGACGCTATACAAGCGCAACTACGTTGTTAATGTTAACTTCTTCTTCTTTCTAATCCTTCTGATCAAAATTAGATAAGATCCATGAGATCGTTCGCCTTTATCACCTTGAACACGAGATCCGGTCGCTTAAGCAGGTCTTCATACACCAAGTCAACACAGTGAAGTAGATGTTGAGGATTGGCCTCAATCATTTTGCCCTTTGTGCAGATATTGAACTTTTTATCACCACGAGAGAATCTGAGGGTTTTAAGTGACCGGATGATAAGCGACCCAAAGCTTAGTGTTATTGTGAAATTGTATGTCATTATTCGTGTGTTGTATGCTTTATCTGGTGTATCCTTTTCTATTAATAAATTCCATTGGCGAATCCAGGATTTTGGTCTGGGGGAGGCTGAGGTCATAAAAATTTTATATCGTCTTGACCTCATGGCTTATGAAAGTTAAAACATTTTAAATTTATTCACCTGGCAATAAGAATCACGAAGGACAAGGCAATACTTTCGATAATTTAATAAAAACACAATGAAATAACTGGTCAAAAATGTTTTCGACCGCGTTAACGCTACTAGTACGAGAGAAATTACTACAAAAGCGGCAAAAATATTCATGCCTGTCACGTCGCCAATGTAAGTGCCGCCATGTTTTATTTAAAAAAAGAAATTAAGAACAAATAGGTGAAATGATTTGAATAAAATAAAGAATATTGGTTTAGATATAGGGCAGGCTGCAGCTCCATAGCACTCTTTCCAGATTCGCCACTGATAAATTCACTTTCAGACACCTCTGTTTAACGGTCGGTATTTGGTCTTGCGACTAATTATTCTCTTATAAAAATGACTTCGATCTTTAAGAGATAAAGCCGGTATGAGTTTAATTTAAAAGACTGACAATTTCCTTATCAATAATTTAGTAATAAAGGATGGAATTGATTTGACTAAGAATCATTCACATTTGTAATAACTTTCGAAAAATAATTTTTACATTACGAAACAAATAAATGTGCATCTTTTGTTTAAAACTACGATACCACTATTTTATTAAAATCCTCTTCTATTTCAAATTTTTAAATTATTAAACTTTTGCCGTAGCTGGTGTTCATCATGAGTTTTATTTAAAGTCTGGATTATTATATCCGGGCTGGTAAAATACAAATTTGTACAATCATTTGCTATGGTTGAGTTATCCAAATCTATGTGGTTAACCCTTTAAAGCAGAGAGAAGGAAAATTCTTTAAAGTATGCAAAGACATTCTGGGTTACACTGTAGAAATTTTCTGTTATTGTTACTGATTTCCTGCCTAGTAGTGCTAATTCGTACAACTGCTGTTGTTCGTGGTATCCGTACTTCGAGTTTTCTGAAATATTCGTGGAAAAAAGCGTCATTTTCCATTAAACAGCTTGTGGGGTTATTTTCGCCGTACACACACAGGACGATTTTTGTGACAATATTATGTATTTTTTCGTCTGTGTTTTATAATACTGTTTCGCCACCGATCCGAAATCAAATTTATAAAAATACATTAACATAGTACAAAATGCAAGACCTTTGCATCAAAAGTGAAATATAATTATAGAATTAAGTCTTATAAATTAAGTATTTTTGAAACGTAACTTTACGGATTTTTTTAGAATTAAAGGTTATACTGTGAAAGGAGGTTCCATAATTGAATGCATAACTAAGCAGTTCAATAGCGACAGAATGGACAAAATATTTTGAATCATGTGTATTACAGAATATTTTGTAAAATTTAGCAAGATTATCGAAAATAATTAATGCATCACAGAAAATCTAATCCTTTGAATCTCGAAGTGGCGTAAAAATAACTTTTTGTGCTATAATATTATTTTATGTTATTGAGGAAAATATTGGTATCTCAATTAACTTTAAATTAATTAGAAAATCTAATTATTTTTTCGGAAGCTCTCTCCTGATTGAGAACCTACTACCCGAGAAGTAACTGGGAGAAAAATTTTGAAATCTCTTGTTCCAACGATCTGCCCTGTAGAGACTTTGAACGATTTTTGCAACATGTATCATGTAATTTACAGAAAGCATGGAGCCAAAAAACATAAAAATATAGTCTCGCTAATCTGGATCCCGCTTATCCGGACATCTGATCAGTCCAAACGGGATTTTAAAAATATTTATGCAGACAATATATATTTTAATTATGTACAAAGATGTTTTCTTTTCTAATCCTACATTAGTCTGCAGGTTAGAAACATAGGTCGATGTATAAAGTAGTATTAAAACTAAAATTAAGCTTAAGAAAAAGTTGTATGTATTTATGAAAAAAGTAACATCGATTCTTAAATTTTTCCCATTTAAAAAAATCTTTCTGAGCAGATGAAAAATTGTGGCCTTTTTTTAGTAAGGTTTTCTATATAACGTGCATATGTCTTTTGGACATAGAGCGCTTTTACGGTCGGTGAAAAAATACTTTTAACTTTTGTGTTTGCTTGAAATCAGTAGTTTCGTTTTTTTGTCTTTTTATTCATTTGTGTCTCTTTCTGTTCCTAACACATATTTCCGAGCTATGCAATTTATGCCATGATAAATATGAAGCATTCACATATAAAATACATTCTGTAATAATTTTCAAAGGTTGTGATATAAGAAATGTTTCGCTGTTAAATAATGCACCATAGCAAACTTGAGACGCCATCGCACATTTGTACCTAATAATTCTGTAAAATTCTAATAGTAAAATTCCGTCATGATAAATAGTTCGAAAACCTCCTTTAGAAATAAAAATAGCTAATAATCTAGGAAACTGAAGATACAGTGTGGAAGGCAGTTTTTTATTTTTATTTCCGTATTCTGTAGTGGAGTCTCGAAAATAACTATTCTGCCATTCGCCATTTCATACTTCATAAAACAGTAACATAGCTGTTGAAAAAATATAGTACCCATTACTAGTATGTATGTGGTCCTGGGTGAAAGTAAATTCCAATAGCCCGAGAGTACCCGGGCCTGCCGCTGGAGATGCAGAAAAGTTCGCGAGATATTTCGAGTTTGGCTCTCAAAAAGCCGCGTTTGGACACTCCTGAATTAATCAGGTGCTCATCCATACCGATCCACACCTGTGCAGGGATTTCTGCTGAGAGACGTCCCACGTGGTGCAACTTTGTGATGAACAAATTAGAGGACCACCCAACATTCCTGACAGACATAATATCGACGGAGGAGGCATATTTTTCGAGTACCGGAATGTTTAATAGACAGAACGTTCATACCTGGTCTCTGGAAAATCCGAGATATGCTATCAAATTTCGACATCAACTACGGTGGTCGATTAATGTTTGGTGTGGAATTTTTAATGAGAGGCTCATTGGACCAGTATTTTACGAGGAAACGTTAACAGGACAACGGTACTTGGAGCTTCTGCAGGATGTAATAACCGACTTTGTTGAGAATCTACCGTTGCACCATCTCCGAAATGTGTTTCCAACATATCAGCGTCACTCCGCACAAGATTTCAAAAGTTAAGCAGTACCTAATGGAGACATTCCAGAATCAAGCCATCGGGTATGGTGGATTCGTAGAGAGGGCCCCGCGCTCACCTTATATGACCCCATTGGACTTCTTCTTATGGGGACATAAAAGGGGAGGTATATTCCACCCCTCCACCACCATTGCAGTTTCTTTATTCCACTCTTTATGACATGACAATTTTCGAAATCGTGGTAAAACAAATGTGCGTTTTTTGTATTCTGTTTTAAATAGTAATGTACGTAAGGTATTTTTTCGTACTAAATCTAGGCTGCTCTACAACTTTCTAATTGACTTTTTCTCGTATCTTTCACCGTTTACGAGATAGGACCGCTAATTCCAAAATTTACCGATAGATGGCGTTGTAAGTTGTCTCATCGAGTAGCGCATAGCCTTTTTACTATATCTAGACACCAACTTTATAGCCTAAGCTGTCACCGTTTAGAAGTTAAGGTGGGGTGTAACGATATAACTGGCAACCCTGTATATAGATAATATGAAGTCATTTCTATGACGCACATAACTTATCCAATTATTGCCGGAATCCTCCAGCACCAAAGCAGAGACCTTACCACTAAGCCACCACGCTCCTCCAGTATCTTAAACACGAAACTAAAAATATTGCATTATATAGTTAATTTAATGAATAAAGAATGAGTTTGAATCTAAGTTTGCGAAGCTGGATAATCAAGCTAATCAATATATATTTTTTGCTATATATGAATGTTTTAAGATTTTTTTTTGCACTTTTGACTTAGACTTACGTCTCTCCATAATGGTCGGGAAAGGAAATAATTATGACTCTTTTCCCGCTAAGGTTAAATGATAGCAACCAAATAACATAAAGAGTTGATTTTAGTTTCATTTAACAGAGAAAGGTGAGCATTGAAGATTACAAAAATAATTTTGGAATTATGGTTTAGTCGCAGTCGAGCTGCAAAGTTGGTGAAAATCATGAAAAATTTTGATGACGTCACAGCGACCGATGTGTGTGCACGCAGACAAAGGCAATTTACTCATCGATATTAAGTTCACACGAAATATTACTCAAGAATTGTTGAATTACGTCGAATTTCGTGGTAAAGTTAAAAGCTTATACCTCCGCAATCAAATAACACAGAGAGTTGGTTTTAGTTTCATTGAACAGAGCTATATTTTTGCTATATATGAATGTTTTAAGATTTTTTTTTGCACTTTTGACGTAGACTTACGTCTCTCCATAATGGTCGGGAATGGTCGGTTCATTGAACAGAGAAAGGTAGACATTGAAGATTGGAAAATTAATTTTAGAATTTGTAATTACGGTGTAGTCACAGTGGAGTTGCAAATTTGTTGAAAATCACGAAGAATTTTACATAGATAGAGTCGCATAGTCACACTAGACTAATAGCCACTATATACTATAGAGTTAAGAGTTACATAGAGTTACTTTAGTTACAGAAAGTCGCAGTTGAGTAAGGTAAGTAAATCTAGTCGCCCCTCAATCCCAGCGGTCGTTTCGTAGAGACAGCCTCCCGTCGTTTTCGCCTTTCTAATTGGATATTGCGAAGTTGTTTGATAAATGAGTGGGTAAAAGTTAAGTTTACTGTGCACAGCCGTTCCTCCGCACTTAGGATCGCCAACTTTTCGTCGCCAAGAGCAAAATGGCTTGGCGATGTGAGAACATTCGTTTTGGGTTCGCAGTGAGTATTTTGTTATTGCTTTGTGGACGCAATGCCTGTGGTAACTCAAGTGGGTTCCAGGCAAATTTTTTAAACGAAAATGAAAAAAAAAACACACACAAAAAACAACGGCTTTGTTTTTAGCAAAGCGGGAAAATAGTAGCTTCGCTTTTTCATTGAATGTTATGAATCTAGGTTTTGTAAAAAAAAATTTAAAAAAAAACGAGAATTTGAATTCCAAACGATAAATTTTAAACGAAGTTTTATTCAAATTCGAAGAAATCGACCAATGAAATCGTAGACAGCACATACCAGACAATAAAATCACGACGCTGAAACGCGAAATAAAAATATAACGATTCCTGTGCGCGAACAAGACACGAATAGGAGCATTCCTGAGCAACCAAAACAAATGTTCTGACATCGCCAATCTGTCTTCTGCTTGGCGGCGGCAAGGAATTGGAGAGCTAAAGCGGAGAGGAAGGGCTTTGCATCGTAATCTTTACTTTAACCAATGAGTGAACTCGACGATGCGTGCCGCAATTTCTCTTGAACCCACATTCACCTTCTCTTTGCAACCCATTTACTCCTTTGTGGTATTAACCAAATCATTAAGCACTGCGAGTTCCAAATAGCTCCCTCGGCACTAAGCTGCGTAATTCTTAAGTGCTTATTGATGCCTTTCATTTTAGAAAGGTCCTCTGTGAACAGGGCTGATTGTTCTCTGGAATGCGCCTTCATTGCTCAGAAGACTAATTTCAAGGCTTCTTGTTAATTTGAGATCGGAGACATGTTTTCAAGGATTCTGCAGACATGTCTGTACGTATAAGACTCTAAGGATGTTAAAGTTAAGGGAAGAAAATCCAGAGCATTATTTCTTCATTATAGTTTAAAAGTTTGATTGAAAGTTTTCAATTTTTTTACTTTCTCGTATATACAGTTACAGAGCTATAAAGTCGTTTCCCTGAGATGCTAATCTTGGCGACAAACTTGGCGACTTGGCGATAAATTTGCGACAAGTTTGGCTACCATTTTGGCGACAAAGTTGGTGACTTTGGCGATAAAAGGAATTTTCTAGAAGGACCTAGAACTTTCAACATATTTCTACTGATTTCACGAAGTTTCTAGAGATTACGTCACTTCCTACGTAATGAAATCACTTCCTGTTGAAAAGTGTAAAAGGAAGCTCTCAAACCAAGAAGAGTCAGTTGGATTTTGATCTGCAAACAAGCTGTTGAGCTAATAGGAAACCTTTGAGCGGTGTGTTGAGATTTAATGGTAATCTCTGTTGTGAATTTTTACAAGTGCTGTTTTAATATTTGTGTTATGTTTCTTTTCTTAGAATACCTGTAAAATAAAGAGCTTTATTTTTGTAATCCTGCTTATTGGACTGCATTCACGTATACCCACAAGACGATTTTGTCACAATACGAAGTATACTAAGGGAAAGTATTGTTATAAGCGAAAAACTCAACCTCGAGATTTTGATGAATCTTCGCGTTTTAGACCTGCCTGACTCCAAGAAACAGATTTTTGGAATTATAGTAGAGCATCGATTAACCGAAGGAGTTTCGGACAAGAGGTATTTGCATATCGGAAATCATCATTTACTAAAAGAACTGTAGGTGCCATAGGAGCAATCTGAAACAAAGAAACAGCGATATTAAACACAAAACTGTATAAATTTTTTATCACGCCTCTTACAAATGCATGCCTAACATAAAGTATTAGTACATTAAAGTAGGCCTACGCTTTAGGAAAAAATTCCGTCTGACGGTCTGTCTGCTTGCGTGCTCGTAGCTCATAACTCACAAACGCAACGACTTAGATAAATGAAATTTGATATGTGGTCTTTAAACCATAATTATAAATGGGAATGAAATTTTGGTTTCAATCATGCAAATCTCATACTCTGTTTTTTTTCTCATCATTTTACGAAACTTACAAACCGCGCCATATTTTTTTTCGATATGCGAAATTTCGGATGGGGAAGAAATTGAAGGGAGGTACTCCTATTCAGATCAATGTCAAAATACAGTAGACTCCGCTTAATTTGATCACTTCTGGACTTAAAAATTTTGATAACATTAACCGATTGATAACAATAACCGAGTCAGGTAAAATCAACTGTATTTTTATCACATTATGGGAAAAGAAACAAAATGAAAAAAAACAACACTTACCTCAGGGTTATCTATAATTTATTTCAAAAATATCAATTAAAAATTCATTAATTGGTGCTTGACAACAATTAGTCCTTAACACTTCATTTATATATTGTTCGTACTCGTATTATTTTTTAAAAATTTGTTGAATTATGCTGCACGCCGCGTTTCAAAATATCAAGTGCTTGCCTCATTTCGGCGTTCGTTGGAGGGTTTTCTTCAACACATTCGTCCCAGTCGGAATCATCAACTTTTATTACTTGGTCTTGCTCACAAACAGCTTGGCAAATTCCCAAGTCTGTTAGTGTGGCAGTGTGTATATCCTCGTCAATGGACATCCAGTCTTCATACTCTTCCATTTGCATACCTTCAGCAAGTTCAACGTAAATTACCGACGGTCACGTCCCTGCCTGCGAAATGGACGAGCTTCAACGAGAAGTCATGAAGAATAAACCCCGAAATTCTTGGAATGTGTGAGGGAAAATGGCCCCAGATGTTTCCTTACGAGTGGAGCGAGAAATACTACGAACGCCAATCGTTAACGCTGATTGAAAATGAGGGATCGGTCAATTCTCTACTTGAAAACTGATAACATTAGACGATGTAGTGATACTAAACGAATACTTTTGTTCACATTTGAATACAATGATTCGCGACCATAGCTTTTTGATAGTATAAAGTGAATTATAACATTTACCGCGATCGCATTAAGCGGAGTTTATTGTAGTTTAAATCAGAGAAGGGAAATCGTGTTAAATTCACAAATGAATAACATGGAGCTTAATGTTGCGAATATTGTATATTGAATACTTTTCCATTATACGCACCCATTTGGCGCCATTTTTGTCTTGGCGAATTTTCTTGGAGCGCTGAATCGCCATCTTGGCTCTATTTCTTTCTTGGCGATTGTTGGCGCGCGCTGTATTCTTGGCAAGCTGAAGCGTCAGGACCCAGAATGGGCCAATCTGGCCGGAAAAGCATCGTGTGTATATAACGAAGTGCGGATGCTGTGCGCCGGATCAGCTAGTATTTTTATATTTTACAACATAGGTTCAAGGCATTTAGCTGAAATGATTGATTCATTGTGATGCTATAAAAAGCTATATTATGATCTAATTTATCTCTGTAAACAGTTTACCTGAAATATTAGAACTTTATTAGGTCAAAATTGGCATGTGATAATTTTTCATTTGCGATAAGTAGAATGTTTGTAAAGGATTACGAGAATTATTGCTCCAATTGTGTGATAATGAATTTTCAATACCAAAGGCCGAGAAACAGGTATAAGCTAATCGATATGTAATAATTACTACAATTACTTGGAGTAAATCGGCGGCAAAGGGAATCATGGATAGCTCATTAGCCCAAGACCTCAAGCTAGAAATGATGATTTGAAAAAATAATCTGAATTGAATGAGAAGTAATAAAAATTAAAGAACTTATTTATCCAAACAAAATGCTTAATTTCATTAAAAAATTGTCACAGTGTTAAAAAGTACACACTCAGACTGCAAGAAATTGATTAATTTAGATCTTAAGTCTGTGTTAGGCTGCGGTGGCTTAGTGGTAAGGCTTCGGGGCCGTATGGTTCGAGGTTCGAAACCCGATTCCACTGTAGATCCGCCGTGTATATGGGCATGTTGCGCGTTAAATCATACTTAGGGGGCGAAACGACCTCCCGCTGGTGTAGTGCGGAAGTTTGGAGAGGGGAGTGCCAGCTCAGGTGTCGTCCTCGCCATCTGACCGCGGTTCAAAATTACGAGATCCGTCCCAATATAGCCATTGTGTTGCTTCAAGACGGGACATTAATATAACTAAACTAAACTGAAGAATATATTGAGAAGAAAAGGTTTTTTTAAAAAAGCCACAAAGAGCAGAATATGAAGATAGCAAAAATGAGAAAGAAAATTTGCCCCCTACATAAATTGATTTAAAAAATCGAACAAAAAGATTTTCTTAAAAGAATGAATACTTAAAATAGCTTATTCGTTCATTTGGAACCTTATATTTGAAAAAGAATTGCAAAACATCACTATTCTCACGTTTAGATATTCACCGTAAACGTAAGGAAAGTGGAATGCACATTTAATTGGAGATGCATTTTGTTTTCGAGATTTCCACATTTTCAGGCCAATTCTCTTTTTAAACTGCTTCCTTTTATTCTGTGATATCCGCTAGTTTAATCTAATCGTTATTTATAAACGAAATAATGGATAAAATAAGGATGATACTCTCAATGATCATGATTTTTATAATTCACATCACTTTTATTTTCATTAATAATATTTAATCCTGAAAATACGTTTTGTTTTTTTAAAAAAAGAATAACGTATGATTTTAATACAAAACATTTTGAAATTTAGAAAGCCTATTTACTAATCATTTTTTGAGATTAGATCATTCGCCATTTTGTCGTATAACGAACTGTTTTGTGGTAAACACTTAGACAAGAATTATCAAGAAATTCAAGAAGAAAAAAAAACTTTTAGGAAGTATTTTGATTGATTCGGCTTGCTTAGATTTAATAAGAAGAAATGCATAATTTTTTCAGCAAAATTCTTTTCAAAACATTTGTGTTGAGTGAACATACCGTAAAGTTCCAAAAATTTCCAGAAAGAACTGCAGTATCAAATTTCAAACTACAGATTGAGAATATTTTAGAACAAAAAATTATTAAAATATTTAAATAATCTTTAAAATGAATGCTTGCCCTCTTTAAAGTAATTAAATTTTAAATTCAGTAAAATTAATAATTTTCAACAAAAGATAGATCCTGCGAATAAAGATAGGAAAAAAGAACAAATATTCGCCAAACGATATGAAACTCGAGTTTTGTTTCTTCCGCGTTATTTCCTTGTCATCAGCGATGACAATGGAAGAGTTTTGAAAGTCTTTTCTTAATCACTTATCGAGATAAATCGAAATTTGTTTATGATTTTTCACTTCATAGTTTAAAAGTTTTTAGAGGAAGTTAATGCACACACATTAGGCGTATTTCAAATCACTTTAATTTACTTTTTTTAGGTTTTAACATAATTCCCATTGTATGAAAGTCCTTCATTGAAGAAAGAATTTCGAAACTTTGAGCAGCATCTGACCTATAAAACTTCATTTATTCGCCTGCTTTTCAACAGATGAACATTTGGATGTCTTCTTGACAGGAAATAGTTGATGAAGCAGAACGTTTCCTTAAGAATTAAATGCTATGTTGCTTAAGGTAAGTCTTAAAATTGTTAATTAGAATAGCGTAAGGAAATTTTTTTCTAAGAAGTGTGTATAGGCAATGAAACTTAAAATTAAATATGCTAATATTTTCACGAATTTATTCGACCATCAGGCTTGTGCTACACCGAAAACTTTTTAAAATTAAAACTTTTAGATTACAAAATGTTTATGGGAGATTAATAATGAAAATCTGTTTCAAAAAAGCTAAAAAATTCAGATTATATTTGGTGGAAAGGCTTTTCCTTTCCACAACTGGCTATAAAATATCTACGGAGTGTATTGGCTTTTGGATCCTTTGTCCAACTTAGTTGTCGAACTTGCCTTTTTATTTCAAATTAACAACTGGACAAACTTGGAAACATCGATTCAGATAGTTAGTCATTCAGCAGCGAAATATTCTTAATTGAAAATGACAATGCCATTAATGTCTACTTATGAAGTTTAATTACAGATACGAAAAGTTTTTGTGATGCCATTTTGTGAGTATATCCGTGAAAGTTCAACGTCCTACTTATAGGACAATTACAATTCACTTCCTTAACTAAACAGAATGCATTTCATTGCCACTTTTTTGCTTTGTTTATGAAGTCAATAGGTATTCCCAAACTCTTAAACAGTTTTCAGCAAGCATATACCACCAGTTAGCCAGATTTTGAAGTCAAAGCGTTATCGTTTTGAAGTTTTTCAATGATTTATTCTTGAAGTCATGAAAGGAATTTTTATTTTTTGATATTTTACTATATTTTAAGAATCTTTAACATAAATATGAAAAAAATTAAAAAATGATTTTCTTCTGGTTTTTGATATCTTTTTCTAAAAAAAATAATAAAATACACCCACCCCTAATTTTTTTCTCAGAATTTAAAATTACTTCGCCGTTATCTTATTCTTGGTGTTTTAATTAATTTAATGGAAATTTATTGAAATATATATTTTAAATTAATTTGGACAGTAACGGGTTATTTCTATTATCATTATTATCAACCCTTCCCAGTGGGTTAATAATAATGATAATAGAAATAATGATAATCATAATAATGAAAAATGTAGAAAGAAATGAACCAATGTGAATTCTAGAAAAGCATCATAAACTCAAAGGAATTATTATTTCAACATAAATTTTACAAAAAAGTATTTTCAAGCATTCGCTTCTTTTATACTCAGTAGGTGGCAGCACGTATCAAGCGTTCGGTTGATAATGTAGCCTTTTTATTTACAAGTTAGTCTCAAAAAGTAGTTTTTTTGCAATGACAAGAAGAAAAGGGTTAGTTATTTAGTATGCATAACTTATCAATTATTTAGTTGCGTTTAACAAATATATCAGTAAATACAATTGTAAGAAAATATTTTCTTTTTGGAATTTTACATAATTTTAGACTTTTATAGGGTTTATTTGCATTAATAGGTCTTTGTCTAAATAGAGATGTTAGGCTTAGGAAGGCAATAAAATATAAATTTTTCAGGGAGTTTTTTTCAGTAATTTTCCTGTTGATTTTAGGGCATGTAATATTAGTACGCAAAATATTACTGAAAAAATGCATCATGGGCATCAATGGGTTAATACGCAATATAAAATCAATGAGTTTAGTTTTGCATGTTTTCACACATCTCAAAATAAATGAATGCTGAATTTTTGATTTTTTTTAAAAAAAAACTTTCTAATTTTTGAAGAAGAAAATATGGACAAAATCGGACTAAGGTTGTACGGAGGGCGTATTATTAAATAAAAATTATGACTATTAGAAACAGAAAATAATCTTAACACTTAGCTGTTTATATCACTCTCTTTTCCTCCAATAGCAACTAGCATTAAAGGACAACGGATAATTTTCATTCATTGCGAATTTGTTTAGGTTTTACTTCGAAATCTAAAGAATTCTCCGAAAAAAAATAAATCTTTTGCTATTCTTGCTTCTAATCTCCAAACGAGTGCATGTAAATAAATACTTTGTACTGAGTTTCGAATGTTTCTCTTGATGATATTTACGCGTCATATACTTCTGAAAACTTTTCTGCGCTTTTCTGTAATTCTTTAGGGTTTGTTAAGCCCGACTTCGCAGAAAACTCCTTTTGCAGATGCCTTTGAAGTAAAATTCCAGTGTTATAGTTGAAATATTCTTCACTCAATTTAGGATTGTCTTAGAAACCCAATGTGTTTTCCCCTTATTTTATTCTGAATTTTGAAATTTTTTCAAATCAATCAAAGATGTTAGACTCATTTTTGAGATCTTTCAATTAAACAGCTATTTTTTTAACTTAATGAACTTTCAGATTACGAGTGATAGAAATCTCAAAATACTCTTTTAAAATGAGTAAATACGTCATTCAAACTACTGCAGCGAAATAGCTTGGCAATGTTGAAAAACGAGTTGAGGTTTCATACGAAAAATTTTTAAGAATTTGAATACTGAAATAAGTTTGTTTTCCTGATTTCTGATGTTTCTTAAAACTCAATGAAAGCTTATTTCCAGTATCATTAAAAGTGATTATTTATTCTTGCGTAAAAGTATGTCATATGTGATAGAGCTTCCTCTTTTCGATAAAAATTTTATTTCGCACGTCTTTTCATTTTGAATTTTGTCTTCGCCAAAAAAAATCGACATCGAAGTTCCAATGAATTTCATAGTTTTACATCTCCCTGGGTAAAAAAAAAATATTTTTCTAATCATGCCAGTAAGTAAAAACGATAACTTAAAGGGACATACCACTGTTAAACCTCGAAAATTTTCGATTTTATGAAAAAAAAAATATATAAGTTCCCTGTCTTTTTTAAACAATTTAAAACAATCCACGTTAAAAAATTTCCATAATTAGGAAAGTTATGAAGGAAAATGTATCAGCTCTTCAACATAAACATTAAATAGGGCCATATCTTTAAAGTTCTATATCTCAAAATGTGTTTTTTTGCACTCACGATATCTCAAGAACTATTGAATATTTTTGCATAAAATGTTTACTGAATATGTATTTTTCTATGTTATACAGATTGAACCACATTTTTGTACATATTTCTCCAAAAACGTTTTAGGGAGGGTTTGAAATGTTGAAATTTTAACTATTTTTAATATTTTTATTTTAAATTGGTATATAAAATAGAAATTAATTTTAAATGTTAATAAATTGTAGTTTACTTTCTTAAGCACTCTGTTTGGATTACTTAGATACCCAAATTATTGTGTTTAGATAAATATTTTATCTATAATCATACGCGCAAGGTGACTATCTCATTTTTTCTCCAAAAATTATACCCAAATTTATTACTCTCTCAAATAAATGCATAACAATATGAAGGTTTGAAAATGTGTGTACTATAAGAGAAAGAACAGATATTTTTCTAGAAAAAAAGGTGAATTTCTGAATTGCATTGTTCCAGAGATATAATGTATCGAAGTTGACAGTTTTTCTCCAATTTTTCGAGGTTTGAGAGTCGTATGTCCCCTTAAAAATGCAAAAAATAGATGAACTAAATTTTGCACGTATTCTTTGCACTAAAATTGTAGTTTTGTTCGAAATTTAGGACCAAATCCATGAACGGGAAGAGAAACTTTTTCAAATAACATATTCGATATTTATAAAAATGCTTTGAACACGCGAGAACACGTCGAAGTTAAGTAATAAAGTATATAAATTTAAATAAGTTCATAAAATTTCCATCATATCATTTATTAACCTGCTGACTTCCACGAAGTACTGACAAACAATTTTAATTACTGGGTTTGTTTACATGGACATAGTTTTACGTCCAATGAAGAGATATAATAGATTAATTTGCAGAATCATTATTGTAGCCATAATCAAAGATAAGACTTCAAAATATTGTATGAATCAGGGAAAAAACACAATCAAGCCGATATCGCGGACATGATAGATTTTTGAATTTTTAGATGAAATAAATTTCTTTTCGAATAATTGTTTGCGAAGTTATTGACTGAAAATTTCAAATTATGACTTGTGCTATCGGTAGTGGAATAGGCAATCTATATGTATAAAGCAGAGTGTGAGCCTGCCTGTGTGTGTTTGGGTTTCTCTCTATATATAAAAGGCAAATACCATGAATAACTCACTCACTCATCACGAAATCTCCCAAACCATGAAGCCCAGAAACTTCAAATTTGACAGGTGGTTGCTTTTTGGATAGTAGGCGCTCACTAAGAAAGGATTTTTCGAAATTTTAATTAGACTTTTAATTCATTAAAATTTTCCTTAATTTTTAACGTTTTTCCGCAATAACTTCGGAACATATTGTCACACAAAAATCATTTTAATATTTCAACATGCTAAGTTAAAAAAATTAGCTTTTCAATGATACCAATTTTATTTCCATGCTGCGTTCTGTTTGATTTTAATTAATTTTCAAAAATGTTTTCAAACATAATTCCAAACTAAGGGGCGGAGCAACAGCGTTACTCACTGTTCCTCAACGTCTCAGTTCTATTTATAGCACTGGAAAGGGAGGGGAGGCTTTGTGACGGGTTACGATCTAGGGAAAAAAGCTGCCCATTCATAGTGCACACCAGTGGCGATGAGTCCGAAAGGGCGAGGAGGGTCAGACACACACACACATCTACATTTTTAGTGAAAGATTAAATTTTTATTTCATTTTAGCTGCCTGAAACTAGGAATTACAAAAACAGCAATAGTGTTTGGGAAAACTAACTAATTTTTTAAAATTAAATTTTTGAATTTTATTCTCTACACCCTATAATCCCGGGTCTTTTAAATGTCAATAAATTTTTTGCCGCCTCACTTTTTCCATCCAATCTACTGGTTCACACGGAGAGTCCAGGATGTTTGGCTTTCTCGACCATATACAGCGTTAATCATTCTACCGATGAGTGACAGATGAATTGAGTGGGAGTTATTTCAAACGCAGTTTTTAATTTTCGTTAGCTGTGATTCATCATATAGAATTGTATCGCTGGCATTTTTAAATTACTCCTTTATATATTTTACTATCTGCGAAATACAATAAAATATTTAACTCTTTTTGGCACTTACGTATTAACGCCACCGCAGCTGAAGTTGCGCTAATGCGCCAATAAAGAGCAATCTTGTTGTTCGCACACAGCAACCTTGTTATTCGCACGCGCACTCAGTTATCTTTTGGATTCTTTGTTGCCTTGTTGTTTGCTGACTTGTGACGCCATTTTTTAGTGCTACGAAAATGCGTATTTGCCAAAAACAGAACAAGATGCAATTTTATTTTTTCAGGAGCGAAATATTTTACCAAAAAAACGAAAATGTACCAATTCCCATGACATGAAACTTTATTTTGGTAAACGTAAGTTTTGGAAATGTAATTTAAGACAGTGTGATCAGCAAGTGGGACTAGAAAGGACAACTGGTTTGAGGGAAGCAGAATTCCATTTTGTTCAGCTTTGAGATTCATATGCTGCTGTTGCGAGGAATTTTAGGTGTAGATTGGCGGCGCTTAAAAACCGCCAAATCTGTAGCTGCGGTGGCGTTAATACGTAAGTACCAACTTTTTTCATCCATCTTTCCTGGGTTGTCCGCGAAGGGGAATGCTATTATTAATATAAAATACAAAAATAAAAACTAATTTAAACGGGCGAACCGGATGGTCGCCGAACGCGGCTAGTTCTTATTATGAATCTACAGTTTTTATTCAATCCTGATGAAATCTGTCACATTTTCTTTACGAAACAAGAGACAGATCAATTTCAACTTTTCTAGTACCAAAAGTCAATTAAAATTTCAGCTAATTAAGAATTAAGCATGATTTTGGCTTTTTTCCGCGATATTTTCCGAAAATATTACTTCATAAAACTAATTTGCATCATTTTTTACACCATCTTCAAGTGCAAAAAATTAGCTTTTCAGTAACACCACTTTCATTTCCGTAAGATTTTTTTCCCTCTAATTTCAATATATATATTTTTAAATTTATTTCATACACAGACATAAGGACATTTATGTCATGACAAACAGGAGTACAGACGAAGAACTGTTGCCAGAACCTATTAAAAGAATTATGGAAGACCACACGCAAAAAATAAATCACGACGAATCGTAGATCATTCATAATTTATATCAGGAACAACTATTGATTTGGTTCAGTTATTCGATTTTAGCAGGAACTACATTAAATTATTTTTTGTTTTTCCAAGAGAACATTGTACTGCTGTTCAACAACGGATTCCGAGACTACCACTTTTGGACGATTCTACACCGGAAAGGGATGTCAGGCAATGAGTCATGTGAGCACATTTCCGGAGTTCTTTGTTAGATCACGCTCAGTAAAATGTAAACATCACCCTTTCATTCTTCACTTTCCCCCTATTTTGGTGAAAATAACTCCGCCCGGCGCATGCGCAAAAGCGCGGAGGGTTTCCGAATCCGGTGCTAAACATTATGCTGATAGTTTCCTGTTTGCCACAACGTCTTGATACTAAAAAGACCGAGCAACGCCGGGGATTCTGCTGGTTTTAGATAATTTCAGATTATACTTTTTGATGCCGTCCAAGAACATTCGTCTGTATAATACACGCAAAATCATTTTTAACCACTCGTTAACCATCCCCATGAGAAAGGCCAAGGAATAACAACGCTGATTTTTGTATTAGTGATGATTATTGTGTAAATGATATTTCACAAGTGTCCTAATATTGTGTTTGTTTCTGTTGTAGGTAGTGATATTTTACGTTTTAATGAATGCAATTTTCGCTGATGACAGTTCTGATACGGTAAGAATGACTTTCTATGCCATTTACTCAAATTGTAAGGAATATGATTTATTTTAACCTGAGTATTCAACTGTATAATGTATACAAGGTGTTTTCAAAATTCATAGTAGTTACGCTAGAAGGCGATAAAATAAAGCTAGAAAAGTACAAACCACAATTCAATGTCTGCCGGTGAAGCACCAGAGGGCGTTTAGGGCGTTTTTTCCAGCAATCTGTCCCAAATTTTCTTGTGACTACTGTAACTACAGGGAATATAAATACTAGTAAAGCGAATTTTTAATTGTGGAAGAGTTAAAAATACAAAAATAATAGCTGACAACGATAAGAAGTAAGAATCTGGTGGATGTCTTCATCAGGGGCCGTTCATCCATGCAGATTCAAAACTAGAATAGGTTTTTTGTAGAGGAAAAAGACTTTAATTTCTGAATTTAATATTAATTTCCTCTAAGGTCTGAACCCATTCCGGAATATATTGGAAACAAAAACATTTATCCAGAAAGAAGAAATTAAAAACAGTCTTTTAATATTCAATCCTCATTTTTTGTCTTTAGATATTCAATAACTACAATAATTTTGTTTGGATTTGAACCGCGGAATAATATGTTGTAGGAATGGTAAAGAGAATACAATTATGACAACTTCCGAACGGGGTATCACAAGCTTGGGTTGAAAAGCAATCGGACTTAGGGGTTGAGAATCACTTGTCAGCTCCTAACTTCTAAAGAATTGCAATTATCGAAAAAACTTTCAATACATAAGTTGTTCGTTATGATGAGACAATAATTTGTTTAATTTGAATTGTCTTTCTATCTTTAAAGGTAAAGTAGTTATGGAAAATAAGTATTTCCACCCCCTACCATTTCTATAATCTGTGAACTATATGGCACATCTACGAACTCTGCCGAAATTTATCCGCTTCCTGTAACATATTCCTTGCCGGTTCAAATCCAATCAAAATTACGTTAGTTATCGTGTTCACAAGATAAAATGGGGCAAATTACTGGAAAGCGCCCTACACCGATTGAATTCGACTATACATTGTTTTGTGATCAGAGGCGGATTAAGCTCGTTGGGGGCCCCAGGCGCTGAAGTTCTTGGGGGCCCTCTGAAAGTATGACGCAAGTGTACTTGAAAATTTCAATTTGCTATTTATGATAATTTCGCATATTTTTAATCACATTAACTATATTTTTGTTAAAAAAATATTTTAATAATTACTGTATTAATTGGTTTTAATTACCTAATTAATTAGTTTCATTAATATTTATCGATAATTAATATGCTTTGTATTCAGTAATTATAAATTTATATCTGAAATTTGTGCTCATACATATTCACATGACGTATTATCGAAATGACTTGAGATCCATAATACATAAAAAAGTAGAAGTTATTCGCTTTGTCCTAAAGTAAAATCTCCAAGGAAAAAATAAACAGAAAAATCTATCATTCACAAATATTAGTTCAGATGTTGGAATTAGTTCTCAAAAGAATTTAATAATGTATTCATAATATAGTTTGAGCCTTTTAGAGTAACTGAATATTTTTAAAGAAAATGTTTCTAAGAAAATTATTTCTATTTTCTGAATTAATTACTTGCATTAATTATTTCTACATGTGGTCAAAATACAACACAAATTAATTATTGTAGGATTATAATTAATGATTCATAACTAGATCAAGCATATTGCTAGGTGAAATATCCACTGCTAAAGTATCACTGTTGCTTGTATGATAAAGTTAAATTATATATTAGCCTACAAAAACTATTGTCAGTTTCATTTATATTAAAAGAACTTGTATATACACTTTTTTAAAAATTTGCCTATATATTTTTTAATTTTTTTAATGATTTACATTAAATGTTGCAAAACATAATAACTAAAAAATGCTTCATACATGATTTAACTTAAAATCAAAAGTCTATTCTTAAATAATATTCTAGAATTATGGCATATTTTTGAGGAATTTGAATAGAAAAGTTTTAATTTAATCCCAGAAATTTAAACTTAAATAACGAAATACCATCGTTAATGAAGAGTTAGATAACTTTTCAACAGATCAGGGAAGATAACTCTTTGATTTTAAATATGGAATTGAAAAATACAGAAATCCATTTCAAAACCGTGTTTTTTAAAAAATAAACATTAGAAAAATATTTACAACTGATTTCGAATTCTTTTTTATTTGAAAATAGAATGTAGTAGAATTTAATTGAGGTATGTTTCCGTATGTAATTTTGAGTTACATTGTTTATTAGAGGAAATATACTTCATAGATTCAGCTCTTAATTTTATCGGCATTACTTAATTATTTCTATTTAATCTACGTAAATAATTCAAAATCTTCTATCACAATCAGGCCAAGTTAAAAAAAAAACTTAGAAAAGAACACAGACTAAAGTTTCCGAAAGAAAAGTTTTAAAGTTCGAAATAATAAAGAAATTTACTGAACCAAAATAAATCTTCTGTTAAAAAATATTTTCTGAATATAAATGGAAGAAACGAGGCTATTATATTAAAATTTATTTAACAAAACTATGAATGTATTGTATATATAAGATAAAACAATGATAAACTTGTACATATAAAAATATTTACAATTTTTAGGAAATTTGTTGTATATTATTTCTTTTCTAAAACTGAAAGAACTTATGCAATTCCATTAAATATTTACTGTCATACATTGTTCAACCCTATCATGATAAATTAATTGAAACATACCTTATTAGTTCTATTCCCTAATGGAAGACGAATGATTTTAAAACAACTATGTACTGTACACCTTAATCTTCTTCATGAAATCTGGCTAAAATTCTACCTTGGCTTATCTCGTCGCCTTCCAGCAGCACGAATTGCTTTGAATAGCGTCGCTTTTCAAATGAGTGTAAGCTTCAAAAAATGCAGTAAACTTTCCCATATTAACCTGATCTAGATGCATTGGGACATTTAAATCTTTAGCATTACATTTTTTCTGTTCAAGCACACTGATTGGGAAAATAAAAAGCGGTTTTAAACGATTATATATAATATTCTCAAATGACACTTAAAAGGTGTTTAACAGAAGGGTGAATGGTAAATAGAAGAAAGAAGGATATTCAACCCTCTAAAATAGTTAAATGACTGCAGAGGAACAGGGTCTTATCAATGAAAAGAAAAGCACATCAATAATTCTAATCACTGAAACGACAACTTCCCGAGAAGATGTTTTCTTCCTTATGATTGAGTTTCTTTCTCAAGCCTGGGAAATTAGCAGCAAAATTCCGGAGAAACTATTAGTTGCGTGATGTGCATTGATAGCTGTTGGGCATTGCATACAGACCTCCCGTGATGTTGTAAAGATAATCAAGGGCGATTTTGCTCAGAAGTTTCCCTATGCCGGCAATAAGGGCTTTGGGTGAGTGGGAGGTACGACTATTAACGAGATATTTTCTGTTGATGAACTCTGATAGTGATAAAAAAAAGCGGACTGGCTGAGTTAAAATTGCATATGTGAACAGATTCTTTGAGGAATATTATCTATTGCGATATTTATAAAAAAACACTTCATTTTGGGGCCCCAAGCGTTCGCCTGGTGCACCTAGCCTTTACTCCGCGCCTGATTGTGATTTGGGTTGATATATTTGTGTTCTATCACCACCTAACTTAACCACCACGAGTTTTGAAACACCTTTTATATAAGAAGGACTATCAATATACCTATTCAATAATTATGAGCATTACTCTTGAAAATTTACTCAAACAACAATAACAAAATTTGAATACTTTCTCTTATACAGGGTAGTTACAAAATAATAAACTCATGTTATCTTTAAAAATAATGGAAAGTGTAGTTACATAAATTACACTTTTCAATGCTGATTGGGGAAGAAATACCAGATCATAAATTTTTGTTCTCATACTTTCACTTTTCCACGTTGCCCTCATATATTGTACATTAAAATGTGTTATTTCTATTAAGAAGCAAAAATTTTGGAGGGTTTTAGTTTCTTTTATTTATAAAAACTGGATATTCTTAAATGTATTTCAAATCTAATAGAAAACACATTTTTACTACCTCAATTTAAAATACAATTGTGAAATAATTTCTTCTTGCTTTCGAATCGAAAAATGTGACTTAAGAATATTTAATTAGAATCTTATTCTCTGGAAGATGAAGACAGTATATTAGTAATACTGTACCATTGTCAGTCTGTATTGCAATCTGCAAGCATTTTTGTATATTTTTGGGTCTCAGAGATAGATCTTCTCTCTCTCTCTCTCTCTTTCTTGAGTGAAGATTGCGTTAATAGATCTGCTTGTGTCTAGACAGAAAACAATGAAATTTAATCCAAAAACGTGACCGGAAACCTGAATGTTTTTGCAGGTATTCCCAGACTAATCGCACATTTAGACGTAGACGAAATATATTAGAAAATGTTTGGTTCTTCGAATTGGCGAACTATTCGTCGAAGAATTCCTACGTGTTGCAGCAGAAGCCCTAAATTACGAGGGTCAGTCAAAAAGTTAGTTGCACTGCAAGAGGAAACAAAACAGGAAAGACATTTTACAATAATGTTATATGCACACTAAAGTACCGCACAAAAGCTACTTTTCGATCTAATCACATCCTTTATTTAAACACTTGTCGAAGCATGGCATAGGTTTTTCTATATCCCCTGCGAAAAATTTCCGTCCAACTTTCAATAACCAATATGTTGGGTTAAGCACAAACTTTACTTAATTCAAGATACTTGACAATAATTTTATGCATACTTCCATGTGAAATATCCAGTTTATTTGCAATTTCGTCTACTGCCACGCGTCTGTTTGGAAGAATGCTCTCATTCACGCGAGCAGCGACCTCAGAATTTGTAGCAGTTGATGGTCTTCCCTCGCGCTCAGCGTCGTAAATATCTGCATATTCGTTCTCAAACATGTTGCACCACTTCGCGATAGCTTGACGTGACATTGCATTTTCATCATACACTTCAAGCAACTGCCTATAAATTTCAGTGCAGTTACACCTTTTCACCCACAAAAAAAAAAAGAATCACTGCACGCATTTTCAATTTGAACACCACTTGCAGCTGCCGAGACATGTTTACGACTGATTATCAGACAAACTAAAATTGCCGCGTTAAAGCCGCTAGCATAAAAACCAATCCCACTATAGGCGCCTATAGGAATGCCTTTTACCACGCCAAGTTGATCATAGTGTCCTCTATGGTTTCTGTGTTTACTTTGATTGGCGTGAAACTGAGATCTTTCTTCATCGTGTTTTGAAAATCATCCATCTTTATTTACAATTAACAACTAATAACAAACAATTTTTAACTTTAATTCTTGCTCATATTAAGCACATTTGTAAGCATTTATGTATTTGAATATTTTTCTAACTTATGCATATTAGATTATTTAGTTTAGCAAAGAATTATACACTATATACTTTCAACAGACTATACTAATAACAGATAGCATCTTTCGGTCGTCGAAATAAAAAAAAAACTTTACAAAGCATTTCTCGCCAAAAAAAAAAGCGATTTATCGCCAAATATTGGCATCGAAAACACTCCCCATAGGCGTCTATAGTGGGATTGGTTTTTATGCAAGCCGTTACGTCACATGATACAGATAAATGTCTGAAGTGTTGCCACAAAGTTTCATCAAAATAGCCTTTCACCGAAAATTTTAATGAAGGATTGCAACTAACTATATGAATGACTACGTACATTGCTTTCCTGCTCCTGGATAAAATAGAAAACATTTTTCTATTATTAATACATAAAAGAGATTCATTTTATTGAGTTGATATGGAGGAGTCTTCATATTTATTGAAAATTAATTGCCCGAACTTAAAATACAATAGACTTCAAATTTAATACATTCATCGCTACGGTCGAGATATTTCGTTCTTCAGGAATCTTCGCTGTGCGCTAGAATTTGATTTGCATAACAAATTCATTAAGTTAAACATGTTAATAGATGTCTGATGAATACGTTCACCTCTTTCTTTTTTGATTTTTAAAATGTCTAGAGCGAGCACGGTCATTTTTTTGTCTTTCTTGAAACATACATCTAATTTGCTCTTAGCGATGAATGTGTTACTGCCAAATCCATTTGGCGTCTTTTTCGAACGCCGCATTCAATTTAGTTCTGACTCTCGCTTAAAATGCGCCGAATTCTTTTCCTTCCTTTCTACAATTTTTTTCCTTCCTTTCTACAATTTTTTTCCTTTCAGATTTCTTAAAAATTAATAATAATTAATGATAATAAGTGTCATTCGATTTCGTTTCGAACTGAGAAAAAAGGTAATAACTTTATAATTGTTAGCTGACTTTTATATATCTCCGAAAAGAGCAACAACAAAACAATTATGGTAACCATTAGGTAGAAAGAGGCTTATATGCATCTTTAAGCCAGGATAATTAAAAAAACATGGACTTTAAGACTCCAGTAACAAAGCATTACTCTGGGAATCAAACTTTTGTGCATGAAATGCGAGATTTCAAAAATAATTAAAATATAAAACTCGTTCACTAGATATTCTCATGCAAACAGCTCATTTAGCAAACTTGGAGAAAATAAACGCAAATATGGCAGTAGCATCCAGTCGTTATCTTACTCCTAAATTAATACACCAAAAATTCTAAATTTAAATATTTTTTTGCATGTAGAACGAGAATAAAAGGTTTTACAATTATTAATAAAACTAGATAAAGATTTATTTTTTACTGTAACAGACTTTAAATATACAAATGGTAGGAAATTCTATAAGAAAAATTGAAATTTGAAACGTATTCCATTGAATTATTAAAATTAATATGTGCATAAACGAATATTATAAACTTTACACTTATAGGCCTCACTTAAAAGCAGGTGTTTATGATTTTCCTGAATTTCGAATTAAAAAATAATAAATTTAAATCAATTTTTTAGTTTCCAATTATGTACAAAAATGATACAATTCCAATAAAAGTTAAGGCGTTGGAGAAAATGGCTTGCCATCAGAACCTGGAAAGATTACTATTTTATCTGCTCAAAAAACGCCGCTTATTAATTAGTTTCGACGTAAATTGCTAGAAATGTCTATAAATTATTCCCTAATTACCTGTAAAGCAATTCTGAATTTTTTCTTAATTTGAATTTTTGGGATAAGATTAGCATGCACGTTTTCCCGGTTTAAACTTCATTATGCAACATATTGTATTGCAACACAATATTTGTTGAACTTGGTGTCTACGAAGAACCCTATTAATTTGTCACTGGAGCATTTCAACACATAGAATATGAGCATTTTCAATTAATGGTGATTCAAAATTCAGCATTAAAACTGTTAAGCAACGTAGAAAGCTCATAAATTAACTAGAATCACAAAGAAAAATAGGGCTCAAAGCGGCACCGTTTTGAGCCAGAGGTACATGAAGATGTAGAAATGACTAGTTAAATAATGGTGAAAACTTTTATTTGGCGATACTTTACTCTTGGATTGAAATTGCATATGTCGAGTTTCATAGCAACTGCTCAATGTTCTTAACATTCACAGATATGCATGCTCCATAACAGTGGCGCATGAACTAGCGAATCCTTTTGAAAATAACTGTCATGCCGCGGACATAGCAACATTGATGGAGATTCTTTCAACGAGATCGGATATTCACTGTCATAACACTCATAAACCGCTGTTCTCTGTATGCAGTTGGAATTTCAAATGACCTGTGTAAAATTCGAAATGCAGTGCCTGCCGAAGAGGACTGAAGGCAATGGCGCAACTAGGGTAAGTTGTACCTGGATCAAAATATGAATTTTCGCCCGTCCCCATCATCATCAGTGGTTTAGCTTGTGTAAACGGCAACCAGGGACTTTATATTCTCACCTGTCATCGTATTTGTCTTTTAAAAGTGACATAAACGCATTAACGTTTCGAAAACATGGCCAATGGAGTAGCGAAAGTAAGTGACACCAGGGGAATGATATGCTTTTTTTACCCTAGTCAACATTCTTGGGTTAGAAAGCGTAAATGGCGCCCGGGACATGGTATTATTCTTCCACTCCTTCAACATATTTTGCTTTAACAAATGGCATAAAGGCAGTAATTTTTTGACTTCATGGTTTCCGCCTATAACTGTCGTCACGAGCATCTGTACCTCCTTGCCTCTACGCCACTGGCAGAAGGGGTAAAACTTCGGCTGCTGGGTTCGCCGAACTATGATAAGGAAGTATATGTTGTTACGAAAAGCGTCCGATGGGCGTACGCGAATGCAGTCCAACAAGCAGGATAATAAAAAATATGTGACGCTTTATTCCACGAAATTTCAGCATAACACGAATCAGAGACAAAATTAAACAGCATTTGTGTAAATTAACAACACAAGCAGACAACAGATCACTAATAAAAATCAATAACAGCACTTTCATTAGCGCTTAATGTATATTAGCTCACAAGCTTGCACTGAGATGAAAACTTCAAAAAGTCTGATTCCTCATTTGAGTAGCTCGGTATTTATACCCTTTTCAGACTAGATGTGGTGTCACACAGAATTCTCTCGAAGATTCTTCATAACTCCGTTCCTAATAGATATAGGACCAAATTTCCGCATATTCGATAACCTTCATTTTGCCGCCAAAATGGTCGACAAGTTCGGGAGTCACTGGCTTCCATCCAATATGAATCTCAACAAATCTTTTTTTCCAATCTTAAGAATACCATGGCATGAAAGCAACAGTATAGTTTCCTAGCAATATATTTCATAATTTTATGAGTGTTTTATTTTTTCCAAGACAAATGGGGCCTGGCATGTGTAAAATCATTTGTTTGCATTTATTTCCACAGAATATAAAATTCACGAATAATAATTGAATCGTTGGTTGCAAAACCCAATGAGTCATTTCTTTTTCTTCAAAACTGAGTTTATGCTATTTTGAATTCTAAAGGGGTATTTAGATAATGAATGAAGAAATGACAAGAGTAAAATAAACCCACATTATAGGTATATAAATATAATCTACCTGGTAAAAAATGAATTCAATTATTTATTTCAAAAACTAATTAGATTTTTTAAAGCTCTCTATATTTTGATATTATTGATTCATGTAGTTTCTGGAATTAAAGATTCAATTATATTAGTCTAAATTACAGCACGCGTCTAGAAGACGATTTTCGGAAAAATATGTGACGTGACTGGACAGCCAAAAAAAAAGATTTCCGTCCTCTGATTACTCACAACATTCATAATTCGCAAGGGAAAGAGAAAGCGACATTTTATGACGCAGGACGCAGAGTTTCTGCTCTGCCTATTAACTGGTCAGACAAAATCAAGTCAAGTGCCTCTGCCGTATGGTCATTGGTCATGTAGTCTTGTTTATTAATCATTTGTGGGTATTTGCTTCTATAAGTGTGGGGCCCGAATGAAAGTTATTTTCTCCGGCTCGGCGGCTCTGGTGCTGACGAACAGCGCTCTTTGGCTTATTATCTAGCTTATGTTTCCGGCCATGCTGTCCTGTGTGGTAGTGTTCTTTAAACATCGATAGTATCGATAGTTTCTAAACAATCGATTGTATCGATAATTTCTAAAAAGAATCGATAGTATCGATAATTTCTAAAACAATCGATAGTATCGATAGTTTTCTCCCGGGCAATGCTATCGATAGGCTTATTTTCATTCGATAGTTTAGAAACTATCGATAGTTCCTATCGATAGTTTCAGTCGATAGCTTTGAACTATCGATATTTCCAGACGATAGTATTGCATAGCAAACTATCGATAGTTTTGAGAAAGTCGATACTATCGATTGTTTCAGTCGATAGTTCCGAAAACCCGATACTATCGACTTGGCTTCGATAGTATCGATAGTCTATCGATGTTTAAGGAACACTAACTTGTGGCAAGTTTTTGTTTTACTTGCCTTCTCTAGCAGCTTATTCAGAATTCTCAATTACCTGTGTAGAGATATTTTTATCACCCAAAGTGATTTTAAACCATTTCCATCAAAGTGAATAATAGTAATCTTTATTTTGCAGGCTGATTCTTCTGGCAATGTCGAAAACGAAGATGATCTAAAAGACCAGTCTGAAGAACCGATCCCGCTGCCAAGTTCCATTTCTTCACTAGATGATTTGGCCCCTGTGTCGACGTATCCATCATCTTCAGGAAATCAGAGTAATGGAGAATTGGTGACAACGCCAGTAACCACTGTTAGTAATGGCACGAACCAGCTAAAGCCCAATAACGTGACACACGATAATTCGGGTCGTCATGAAATTACATATGGTAAATGGGTAGGCTTAACAAATGGCAAATCTCGTTCCTTTATGCCTATGAAAGGTGATTTAAATTATGGTGGGAAGATGTACAATGAGGACAGAACAAGATTTCCTCAAAGAAATTATGGAACATGGAAAGGCTCACCTTATACCGGAATAAGTAATACTGAAGCAGATAATTATGGTAAAATGTTTGGGAATACTTACCCAATGAATAATTTTAGAGGAATGTTATTTCATGGAGTTCAATTTGAGAGCATCAGTCCTACAATGCGAGGAGATACGTATTCAGTAGATGATTCACGGGGATATCCTTTTCGTAGCTTTGATTCTGAAATTCCATTTACTCAAGAATATTCTTTGGGGAAATGGATTCCAATGCATAGATCAGGAGCCAATAAATTACTTGGTGAAACATTTGGTAACGGGAAACCTATGATGTATAGACATATTTTTGGGAATACGTATCCCATGCATACTTCGATGCAACCTTCATCCAACAATTTTGAATATGGAACTAGTGGAAATTTGAAAGCCTACAATTATGGTGGGCATGATTTTGGGATGAGTTACGGCGAGCATTTCCCTGCATCAAGCTGGAAATAAAGGCACTGAAAAGTAAACAGGGTGTTTCAAAACTCGGGTTCATTATGTTAGGTGGTGATAGAACATAAATAGACAAGCACAAATTACCACATAATGTATGCTCGGAACTCAACCGTGAAACGCTAAAGGGCGATTTCCAGCATTTTATCTTGTTAACATGATACCTAGAATAATTTTGATTGGATTTGATTGAAATACTGTTTCCTATAACTCTTTTATGACTAAAAATAGCAAGACAGTTCAAATTAGACGATTTATTACCTCATCATAACGAACAACTTTTGTACTGAGAGTTTCTCCGATAACCTAAGCTTCTGACACTTCTTTCGGAATCTGTCATCATTTGCATTCTCTTCATCTCCCCTACATTATGTTACTCTGCGGGTCAAATCCAATAAAGATACTATAAGTATCAAGATAACATGGGGCAGATTACTAGAAAGCTCCCACAAGCACTTCATCGGTTGAGCTCCGAGCAAACATTGTATGGTGATTATCTTGTCTAGTTGTATTCTAACACTCCCTAACGTAACTACCACGCATTTTGAAAACTCTGTAGTGTTAAACGGAGATGTGATTTTAGAGATTTTCAGTTGAAGAGAAAAGATATTTTATTGTAAGAATTTTGGAATTTGAGAAGGGAATATAATGTTTCAAAAGTCTATATTTTCATTTGAATCTTTGAAATAAAATTGAATTTCTTCTTTAATCTTATGACTTTTAGTTTTTGTACAAGCATATCTATATTTATAAAAGGCAATGTTTGTGTGCGTGTGTGTCCGCGATGTCCAGACAAATCTATCGCACTTACAGGCATGAAATTTGGCACACAGGTAGTCGTAACGGTGACTGAATGTACTCAAAGCCGGAATTTTAAAATTTAATCTAGAATTTTTTATTTAATATTTTGTATTGTTTTGGGTGATTTTTCGCACTTATTTCTAAATAGCATGGCTTCGAATAATTGTACGGAAAAAAAGTTACACCATCGGCAAGAAGAAACGATTTCTATTCTAATGAAGTTTGTTTCGTAGGTCTAATTTACTGAATTTTGAGAAATTTTTGAAAAATAGCCACTTTTATGGTAATTTTTAATAGGGACTTCTTCAAATTCTCGCATCTGACATTCTAACATCTCTATAATTTTGATTTTTTCAGTTTATAACTGGAACGTTTCTGTCGGATTTAAAACAAGAACGGTTAAAATATCTTTTTTCCGTTTTCCTAAGTTAATTTTTCCCTGATCAGTTCAAACAGTTTTTTGCTAGCCAGGTTTAACAGCGGAAGTTTCTCCGGACGATCCCAGAATGCATTGTTGAAATTTCATTGACTGGTGCGTGATCTTCGTCACGGCAAGTGACATCATATACTTTCATTCCCAGCATGCATTTCTTCTATCCGATTTCTTCGGCAGGTGACGTCATTACATTCCCGTCATTGTCGAGAGGAAATAGAAGCGGGCAAACTCAATAATATATACATTTCTGTTTCGATAAATGTCATTATCGCAAAGAAAAATAAGCGGAAAAATCAATAATGTGTAACTTTTGTTTTGATTTTGTTTTCAAAACTTTTTCGTGTCATTGTGAGCGGTTTTTTTTTCCATTTTGTTGAAGTACTGATTCCACGGGCAACGCTGTGCGCGTACTGCTAGTTTATTATATATTAAATATATTTAAAAATTTTTTTACCATTTGTTTAATTTAAATATATGAAGCTGATGTTTCAAAAAGTTTTATAACGTGCAATTAAAGGAAATTAGAGTTAATAAAAATTTAAAGTTCAAAGTATAAACCAACTTTCGTTGCAATAATTTTGTAAACTTGAACTTTTTAAAGGGAAAAACATCAAAACTTGAATCTTTGTTAGAAAACAGTTTTAAATAGATATAATTCAGCTTATAAACAACCCGAAATTTAGAAATTATTTATTACAAATATTTATTTAATTTAATAAATGAAATTATTGCTACATCTTGCGTTGTAGTTGGTTTGAAGGATGAGGATACAATTTAGTTTTTTCGAAAGAAATTAAAGTAAAAAAGTCTGTATTCTGAAACCTCGAAAACAGAAATACAGCAATTCATCAAGTCGACATCAAATTGTATAAGCGTGACAAATGCACAGCATGGGAAGAGTATTCTTACCACCAGTAACAACAGCGCCACCTGTGACACGAGCCAGTATCCGAAATAATAATATCAGTGATCAGTTAATTATTTAAATGTTTCCTGTTTTAAATATTCCGAGTTTGTATTATGTAGCGTAACTCTCTGCTAAACAATAATTCAAATATAAATGTAGGGCTGACATCTACCGATGTTTGGTTTTGGCTAAAATGATCAACAGATACTGAATAGTCAAGGATGTGACGCATAAAAGACATTTAATTATAGACAAACACAACACACGACTTTACTTTGAGAAGTTACAAGTACATCTGCACCTGCAAAGTGAAAACAGAATAACAACAGCTGACGTCAGTTTAGGTTGGCTCTGATTGGTTGGTGAGGAGATGCCATTCGCAACAATTATGTGACTGTCTATTGTCAATGTATTAAAATAAATTATTTTAGAAAAGCTAGCTGATGTCATATAAACCAAAGCGGAAATGCCAGAGCTACAGATTGTATTGAGACTTTTCTGATAAATTAAAGCACACAATTTCCTTGCCAAAAATTATTTTTCTTCCCGTATCTTGAATGACATAACAAACCCAAACTATTTGAAAGCAACAAAATAACAAATTTCTGTTTTTATCCCTCCTTAGATAACGTATTAACATTAATTTTTTGGAACTAATTTTCAGACGTATTCTGAAACCTCGAAAACAGAAATACAGCAATTCATCAAGTCGACAACAAATTGTATAAGCGTGACAAATGCACAGCATGGAAAGCGTATTCGTACCACCAGTAACAACAGCGCCACCTGTGACACGAGCCAGTATCCGAAATAATTATATCAGTGATCAGTTAATAATTTAAATGTTTCCTCTTTTAAATATTCCGAGTTTGTGTTATGTGACTGTCTATTGTCAATGTACTAAAATAAATTATTTTAGAAAAGCTAGCTGATGTCATATAAACCAAAGCGGAAATGCTAGAACTACAGATTGAATGAGATTTTTCTGATAAATTAAAACACACAATTTCCTTGCCAAAAATTATTTTTCTTCCCGTATCTTGAATGACATAACAAACCCAAACTATTTCAAAGCAACAAAATAACAAAATTTCTGTTTTTTTCCCCTCCTTGGATTATTTTTCAGATGTAAATTATCACTTAAAATGAAAGAATAAAGTTCATAAGATTGCCATGCTTTTGTATTTATAAAAAACAACTCATTTTCAGAAATTGTACTTTAGATTGCTTAAGATAGATCTTTTTCAATTGAAATAAAGCTTAGGCTCTTTCATTTGAATTCATGTCATTATTTTTTACTGTCTTACCAATTGCGCCAATATGGTGTAATATGAATCATATTCATCTGTTGGAAAATTCAGAGGAAATGAAGCTCAAATTCTAAATACTCACTAATTAAAATACATAACAGAATAAATCAATTTTGGTAAATGACATCTCTGTGATGACACAAAGCACCTAACACAATGAAAGTTTTTAAAAATTAAAATTGAACAACTTCTTTTCTTCAAATCTGGAATACTTCGGGTCACATGGGCTTCCGGTAAAATTCTCTTTGGTGAATTATTCTTGACTTTTGTCGGAATCCCATACAGAAAAGTATTCCCGTTCTTATATTTTAGAAACCTGGCAGATGAGTGACACCTTGAGAAAGTTCATCTGGTGAATTCTTCTAACTTCTTCATCCTTGTTCAATCTTAATTTTTTTTAAATTTCATCGTGTTAGGTGCTTTTTTGTATTTTCATTATTCTTTTGGTTGCTTGCAGCATTTTAGCGCGTTCCAGATGCTTTGCTTGTATCTGTTTTTAATTTTGCTCTTATTAATTTGTGTTTTTATGTTAAATGTTATATTCTTTTGATTTTTGTTTATTATCTATGTGATGATACATTATATTCAGATTTGAAAAAAAATCATCAATGCATAATCTTTTATTGTTTGGGACTGGGCTTTATATACGAGTTTCATTCTGTGCTTCAATGAATTTTGGAATTTTAGATAAATCATATCAAAATTACATTTTGTGTTTCTTAGATCTATTTATCTTTTTTAAGCCTAGCAGTTATTTTCGTTAAGTTTTATTTTGGTTCGTTCAGCCATTTTATTTAAATAAGATGCGTTTCTTTTTTAATTTCTTTGTTTCATACTTTAATTTTTCGAATTTTTATTTAGCTTTTTTTAAATTCGCTACTTAAGAATTTGTGTCTCACAAGTTTATCTCAACAAACAAATTATTTATTAGATAAATCCGAGATGATATTGAACAATTCTTCTGCTGTTCAGAAAACTAGCAGATTCAAGCAATATTTCTGTTGGCTTTTTGTTGACATTCATAATACTTCTTGTAAGACTTAACAAGCATTTATTAGAACCCTAAAAAACAACTATTAAATTCCGTATCTGCGTACAACGTAACATCGTTCAACCGTACTCATCTCATTTTAAATCAAATTCAAAGTAAGCCAACATCTGACTTTTGCCACTCATCTGATATCATACACTGTTATGACAATAAATAAGTTGAAGTCATGCTTTTGCCTGGCGTAAATATTAAATATTCTTACACTTCTAACATTAGTCTATTTTAATTTTAAAAGCTGTGGCAAATACGTGCATTAAATTAGAATAGTCAATGCCAAAAAGAATTCAAGAGGTTGTCTCTGTTAAATACTTCATACCAATGCAGCCATTTATCAGTTAAAGCATACTTTTTGAAAAGAGTGATTTTTTTTTACTTTGTATGCACAATATGTGAAGCAAAATGTTGCTTTATTTCCCAGTATCTGCTAAAACTCTTGGATAGTAAACATTTGTTTCTCTTTACGAAGTATGGAGATATAAAGTACTGGAATCGTCAGAAATTCCACCTGGAAATGGTATTCCAGGTAAAGAAATTACATAAATCCAATCCATTTCACAGATTTCCATATTTTAGTCCTTCATGAAAATTCGAAAAATAAAGTTTTAGAATTATGTCTGTGCGTCTCTCTAACTGTTTGTCTTTGTGTAGAACACCTTCTTGAATTTGAAAATAATATTGTCGAGCATTTAAAAATCGGAGATTCATCAAAAAGTCGAGGGCGAATGACAATATTTTCTCTTTTCTATGCTTCGTGTTAGAGAAAATTAATTAAAAAGTAATGACTTTCCGTGCTTAATTCATTAATTGGATGCTTTGTCTGACAGTTTCATTAAATTAATAGATCTGTAAATAAGAAAGATAGCACTCGTCAAAAGTTGAGCAATTGGCAATTTTAAGAATACATCTCATTCATACATTCCATCAAAAATTTTAGATACAAATCATAACAATCTACCAAAAAGACAATCATATAAAAATCAGCATATCATTTCTCGAATATAAAACGTTCACACAGTACACAAAATTATACAATACAAAATTATATTATAAAATATACAACATTGTATATTATGCGAATTGTAAAAATTTAGAGAGTTATCAACAACAAAATCTGCTCTTCAGAACCTAAGCATGATTTAATGGTTAGCTTCTGTGAAACGTACAAGTGTTATGATAAATTCGAATTGTGAAAAATAGAAAATAGACTATTACGTATGGAAGAATTTTTTCAGTCTTTCACTAATATGCATACAGAAGAACGTTTTAAAAGTAAACACATAAAAAATAAAGGTAATAAAAATATTATCTAACATTTTGCAAATACAATTCTTTTTAAGCAAATATCTTGCTTAACTCATACTGTTAGTAAATTAAACATAAAAACATGTATTTCCTTTAAAAAATGGCATTTTTTTCATAAATTGCTTTGGAATTAAAAAAAACTCATCATCAAAAATTATTTAAGAAAAAGCGACATAATTATGCAAAAAACTATTTAAAAAGTGGGAAATAAAATTTAAATATAAAAGTTATACATTTAAATTAATGATTCATTGAAAGTATTTTATCAATATTTATGGGCGTGATTTATTAATTACGTGCCTGAGAGAAATACATTTAATCTGTAATAAGAAACAGGGCATATTTATTAAAAAATAAAATATGAATTATATAGAGTAATACAGTAAATGAACAATATAAACATTTTTCGTGAGTTAAATGACTGGGTGATTTTGATAATAAAATCATGGACACTAATACTAAATTGAAATCATATAGGTTTATTTCTAAAAAAATTTTTAGATTGATATAAAAACCTTAATAACTTCAAATGCTTGCATAAATGTACTGGGAAGGAGGTAAATTGATTCATGTAACATTAAAAATTTAAGATTGGAAACCTTAGAATTTGTGGATTTCACGCACATATTATGATTACCACATAGATTAATGAAGTTTCAATACGTTCCAAGTATATCGAAGACCTCAGGTTTAAGAAAATCAATTTAAACTTGTGCATAGCTATTGTACTGGATTAAAAATCAGATGAAAATTTAAAGCAGGTGATTTGTAATTGATAGAACACACAAATATTATATTAAATACACCAAAGGGCAAATGCTTAAAATGAGTTTAATTTTTTCTTTATTCATTTTTAAATCTATTTTTCAATTCCTACTATTAGTTCACACTCTTCCTATATATATTTATTTATATATCTTGTTCAAATTTTCAATCGTTAAAAAAATACTTTTTATTCATCCACTCAAGTCCAAATACATTTTTTAAAACTTGTAGTGGATGACACTTGATGTTAATACAGTTTTTTCAAATATTAATTCATTAATTCAATTTAATTAATTAATTATAGTTTTATATGGGAGAAAGCATATGTCGCCTTGAGTCGTTTAGTTCGAATTTTTCTCAATAGATGGAGCTACGTTTGCCAGCTTCTAGACAAAATATCCTTTGTTTTCTGGTATGTTCACGAAGGCGTCATTTTTTCATGTATTTTTATCAGAGGGTAATGTTGATTACTTTCTTTATTCTCTCTATTGGATATGTTAAAAAAGACTTTATGAAGTTTTTTTCTTCAATTCCTACTATTACTTCACACTCTCCCTGTATATATTTATATATCTTGTTCAAATTTTCAATCGTTAATAAAATGCTTTTTATTCATCCACTCAAGTTCAAACATTTTTCAGTTACATTTTTTTTAAACTTGTAGTGGATGACACTTGATGTTATGTTAATACAGTTTTTCAAATATTATTTCATTAATTAAATTTAATTAATTAATTTTAGTTTTATATAGGAGAAAAAAATTTTCTTATATAAGATATTTAGCAGGATATAAATTTAGGAATAAATACCGTCAGTGGCGAAGCGTGTAGATCGCTGACCTAAGTAGGAAACTTTAAAATTTTTTTTATATATTACTTTTTGTGTTTTCCTCAAGAAGCAGGAATTGCTTCAATGAATTAGGTTTTCAGATGCTTCGTATAAATTCAGGCGTGAACTGAAGCGAAAGAGTTCCGATCACAACACCACGCACAGTTATTCTTCATAAAGTTTTATTAAAGATTCATCTGTGAAATTAAATGATTTTAAAATTAATATAATCACACTTATCCGGATGTCCCGGAGGATGAAATCATACTATTTTGTATTAAGAGGTAAAACAAGTTAGGATATAAAGAGAGAAAATTACAATTTACAATTTTTTCTGTTCCATGCTTCTATTCATGTTTAACCCTCTGACTCCTAAGCCGACCGTAACCGGCCATGCAACTTCTATACTAGTGGGGCGGATTTCGGCCGGTTACTGTTCCTAAAGCGGGGAGAAGGCAGTTGGGCGAATTGGGGCTTGGGGTAGAGATAAGAGATGAAAGGCCTTCCATTCACTTCTTCTACAACCTGTAGTGAGGAGAAAAAGGGAAACGGGGTGGACGAATCTATTTCACCTATCCATTAGTAAAAAACCTACGTATGCAACTGTACTCAGATTTTGAGAACCCTCAGTGGTCAGAGGGTTAACAGTTTTTTAAATTGCTTTGTTCATAAAAATGAGCGCTTCTCTTTCTTCCAATCTCATTTAACAATGAATTGACTTTCTTGCTAATATTTGGAATTTTTTTAAACTTTACCGCAAGGGAATAGGACTTCTGTTCAAAAGCCTTCGTAAAGTTCATCATATTCCAAGTCCTCATGAATCCTCTCTGGCAATAAGAAGCAGGGGGAAAAAGGGTGATGCATAAATTCAAAAAAATCTTCTTCATGCATGTATTTCCACATCTCTTCAGATGCTTCAAGAAACAAGCTTCGCAGAGGCCACTCCATATAGACTTAGAGTAATTTGAGAGGGCGCATCTTCACAGTACTTTCTCCTCTTCTTCTTTGGTCATTGCGTACAGACAGAGCAGGTAATCATCGACATCAGCATAACGCAGAGCCTAAAAACCTCTTCCTTTCTTCCGGTAGCAACGATGGGGAAAAGATACTGTATCGTGCGCCAATATGACCATTTTGAGGATCGTTGAAGAACTCTCAAATGTCCCTCCACGGAACCCGGGATCCATCGATCATCCTTCTAACCCAAAAGCGTTCCATGCAGCAATGAGATGATTCTAAGATTTCCGTTTTGACAGATGCCTCCATTTCAGACCACAACGTCTGTATGCTCTGTTCCAAGCAATACGTGCAAGCTAGACGAAACCTCTTTGTGATATCAATGTTTGATTTGTGAGCCAGTTGTTGGGATGCTTTAATTCCATAATAAGCCCCATCATATCTCCAGTAAAAGACACATTCGCCGTGTAACTGGTTTTTTGCCACTGCAGAGCTAAATATTTCATGCCCCGAACTGCTTTCATTACTCTCTTTCTCAGACATCCAGGCATGCAGAGTAACTTTTCCTGTGCTCTTCTGGCACATTGCAGCATAAATTTGCTGTCGATTACAGTTCATTTCTGGATGTTATTAAATGCAATAAACAAAGATGCGAAAAGAAACTCGTTGCACAATGAAATAGCAGCCTTTAACGGAAGCTAGGTGCATAAGCGTTGGCACAAATGGCGTCACAATCTTAAATTCATCCACAGATCACGCCATCTTCAAGGATTTTTTTTATTTATTTCAAAGTGGGATTGATTTTACCTACACTCTATTCTTCAGCAGAATGTTTACAGAATCTGAAAAGATAGAAAGTCATATACATTAGTTATCGGATGAGAAACATATATAGACTATAAATAAATTAATTTTGTGGTTTCCTTACCTGATAAATTTTAATTAAAGAGAATTAAGATTACGACAGAATTTTTTAATTACTGAAACAAAATTAAATATTTTCTAGATGACAATCTTTCGTGACGTGTCATCCATCGAACTTGACTAGAAATCTAGTTCAATCTCGTTGTGTATTGGTTAAAGTTAATAAAATGCATTGGCAGTGGCACAGCGAGGGTAAATGTCATCCTTGAAATATGACTTAATACAGTCTCAATCGTTATCAGTGACTCAACAAGTGTAAATGACGCCAGGGATATGGTATTATTTTTATGCCCCCAGCATACTTTGCTTTTAAAATAGCATAAATTCAGTAATACGGTTTGGTCATAAATTATTGATCATAATTATTATCATTATAATCATAATAATTATTATGGTCATAATTATTACCATTAAATTAATAATAATTTCATTATTATTCATTTAAAATAAATAAACAAAACAACCCTATAATGCAGCAACTTCGTCTTCTTTAAACGTGAGAGCCTCTCAGAAGTTTTCTTTTACAGATAGTGTTGGCAACAGTTGATTATTCCGAATTCTTACGTCAGCTGCCTATGCCGTTTTTCAAGTCACAGTAGGTATTTAAGCTCTACTTGGTTTTATTGTATCATTCTCTCTCTCTCACCTTTTTTCTTTTTGTGATGACTATGCAACATGATGTGTTAAGTGTAATACGATGCTCTACTTTGTGATGTTTAATAAGTTATGAATCAGTTAGCTCGTGTAGTTGTATTTAAACTTTATGTTTTCGTAGACAAGCTATTCTACTTAGCGTTATACTTATTTCATTATGACTTTCAATAAAGAAAGTGTATCTATCTTATGTCTGTTATTTCAAACGATCCCAACAGATAGGTAACGCACTGTTATGGCGTACTAAATCTGATACAGGGGGAGATTCCCAAGGCAAGTGTCAAAATGGCTGCTGTGTAGCAGATGACACGTCTCTGATTCCACGAAATCAAATCATTTGTAACAATTCAAAGAGATTTTCCGTAAGAGTGCCTATAATGTTGGTCTCGAGGTACAAATTCCATCAAGCGTTGGTATGACCAATTTAAGGGAAAAGGAAATGTGCATCATAGGGAAGTTGCTGGACGACCATCGACTTGAGATGATTAATGGTAGAAGATAAATAGAGACTCGAAGTATTTTTAAAATAATTTATTTAACAGCATAAACAAAGACACAGCTACATAAAAGGAGAATAGTTTAACTGATTTCGCGATATTTAAAATTCAAATATCAAGTACATGCAAAGTTATTATACCCACATTATACATGATAAGTAAAAGCAGAGGTATGAATTATATATTCAACATCCCCCTAAATTCATACCTGAATGTATATTAAATACGCATAAAAAGTATATCTTTTTCAATACTAAATACACCAACAGAGAAAATAATAAATTTTAAAGTTCGCACATGCCAATTAATTGTTTCAGTTTCATGAAAGTGAACTCTAGATAAAGATTTAGTTAAAATATCAGCAGCCTGATTAACACTTTCACAGTACTGCACATTCAATTCTCCATTATGGTACTTGTTACGAACAAATTTATATTGAACATCTATATGCTTTGTTCGATTATGAAACTCAGGAATTTTTATGAGCCGAATCGTACTCTGATTGTCAACTTGCAGCACAGGAATACACTGCAAATGATGGATTTCCATAAACAGTCTATACAACCAGATTGCTTCTTTAAGAGCCTAGATGGCTGCAACAAATTTGACTTCATTGGTAGATAAGGATATGAACTTTTGGCGTTTCGATGCCCACGTTATTGCACCTCTACTGAATTTGAATCATACCAGATGTTGATTTCCTCGTAGATACATCTCCAGCATCACTAAATACCTCCGTTAATTTGCACGCTGTACTGCTTGGTACAGTATTCCCCCATCTCGAAGCTCCTTTCAAATGCTTTAGAACTTTCTTGACTAGACTAGACTACTTCTGACGACTTGTCGAGATCTCTAGAAAGCACACCAATTGAATATGCAATATCTGGTCTAGACACCACAGCTAGTTACGTTAAGCTGTCTGCTGCTTTCCTGTAAGGAATATTCTCTTTTTTCTAACATTTTTTTTAACATTTCTGAATGGCAGACAAGTCAAAGATTTATCAAAAGGTACTGACATAGGATTAGCACTTGACATTTTAAAGGAGTCTAGGACTTTCCTGCAATAATTCTCTTGATGGATGAAAATTGAACCTTCATCCAAATTCTGTATTTAAAGCCCTAAAAAGTAATTTTCTGCTTCAATTCTGACACTAAAGGTTTCCTCTAGATTCTTTAAGAATTCCTGTAATTTTTCTTCATCTTTAACTGCTATGATACCATCATCAACATATAAGATTAGAAAGATAGACTTGTCTTTGTTGACAAATGAACAAGAGTCAATATTCGTTTGGTCAAGATTATACTTTTGAAGGAAACACTTGAACTTTTGATTCTAGCATCTAGGGGCTTGTTTCAGACCATAGAGACTTTTCTTTAATTTGCACACCCTCTGCGTACTATCTTCATATCCTTGTGGCTGCTTCATATAGATTTCTTCATTGAGGTCTCCACACAAGAATTCGCATTTACCATCAAACTGTGCCAATTTCAGACCTTCACTGACAGCAATGCTAAGAACTGTTCTTATTGTATCCCAACAGGGCTGAATGTTTCATTATAATCAGTGCCAGGGTTTTGAGGAAATCCTTTTGCTTCCAACCTAGCCTTGTAACGTTGAATTTCACCATCAGCAGTTTTCTTTATTTTGTAAACCCATCTGTTTTGAATAGGTTTTCTGTCTTGTGGTAGATTCACCAACTCTTAGGTTTCATTTTTCTTCAAAGAATTTAATTCTTCCTGCACAGCATCTCTATATTCCTTTCTGTTGGAAGAGTTGATTGCTTCTTCAAACGTGAATGAGTCATTTTCTCCTGCAAGCATAACAAACCCATCAAATTTTGAAGGTTTCTGCAACTGTGATATGTTTCGCAGGTTATACACTTTTATTTTCAAGTGAAGTATTGAGATCAGATATGTTCTGTGTTTCTGTCTCTTCCCCCGCGTCAATGCAACTTGCATCTTCTTCACAGACTTCTTCTGTTGACAGAGTTTGAACAATTTCTATTGAGAACAATTTCTTATTTCTTCTCAGACTTGATATCAGCTTTGAAAACAACGTCTCTTGATAACACAAAATCATTTTTATATGGTATCCAAATATGATAAATATCTTTTTCACCACAATAACCAACAGAATATAGCCTTTAATAGCCTTCTTATCAAACTTTCTTCTCTTCTGCTTTGGGATGTGAATGAAGCATTCAGTGCTAAAAATTTTAGATGGTAAACAGAAGGTTTTCTTTTAAACCAGATTTAATAAGGGGACTTTCCTGCTTCTGGAATAGGCCCTGTTCTATTTAGAACATATTCAGCAGTGTTCTGAGCTTCAGCCCACAATTTTTTAGGCAAGTTTCTAGCATAAAGCATAGATCTTGCTGCTTCCACTAGAATTATGTTTTCTCTTTCTATCACTCCATTCTGTTCTGGAGTATAAGGCATTAATATTCGATGGCTCAGAGATTCCTTTTGAATTACTTGGGGAAACTCAGAATTGTTGAATTCCCCACCTCCATCTGTTAAAAGTTCTTTCAACATGTACCCTGCATTCTTCATTTCAGATAAAAATCTAGATAACATTTCTTTCACCTCAGATTTCTCTTTTATTAAATAGACAGTCCTGTATTTAGAAAAGTCATCTTTAAATGCAACAAAATATCTGTTGCCACCCAGAGACTTTTCAGGCATAGGGCCGCACATATCTCCATGAACAAGGAGAAATAGGCCTACGCTGTCTACTTCCAAAACTAAGTCTATGCATTTTCCCATACAAACAGGCATCACAAAATTCACTATCTAATTTTCAATCAATTCCTTTGGATTTTAAAAACTTTTGAATATACCTTTTGTTTTGATGACACATTCCTTCATGCCACAATTGCAAAATGTCATTTTTCACCGCTACACAAGCAGATTCTGGAACAAGTACACGCATTAGTAATTTGTACATACCACTGCACCTTATACCAACAGCAACAGTATCACCATTCTTGTTTCTAAATTCACTTTGTTTATTATCTGCAAATTCAATCTGTCCCTTATCAAGAGCAGCGTCAGAGGAGAACAGATTTTGTCCACTGTCAGGTACGTACCACACATTAGTCAGAGAGAAAGGATTTTATTTTACTTTAACACGCATCTCAACCTAATTATCTCCATTGCCTTTAGAATCATCGACCATCCTCCAAGCGTAATGGTCGTTTCGCATCAAACATCTTACATGAAGAAAACCAGTTCAATTTTGAGGAAACGTGGTGTGAAGCACTAGAGTCAATAAGCCTATAATCTGGACTCTTTTCAACTACAGTCATAAAGGCTTTCCCAGGATTGCGAGACTCCTCTTTCTCTTTTTCAGAAGTTGTAGCAATTGCTCTTCATATGACCAGTTCGGCCACTGTAATGGCATTTGATATTTCTGTTCTTTTCTTTTTGCGCTGAATCTGCTTGATTCTTGGCGAATTTCTTACAGGGTTTGGCTACAAATGCCACACTTCTACTTTCATGAGGAAATTTCATGCTTTCCAGTCTTTGCTCGTGCAAACGCAGCCTTTCTGTAAGACTTGCCACAGTTCGTTCATTAACTGGAGCAGATTCCCACGCATTTTTAAACTCCAAATATTCAGCAGGTAAAGTATTCAGAATTCTATTTAACAGCATGGATTTAGGAAGTTGAACGTTTTCCCCTTGAGTTCAGCTTGTAGATCTTGCCAAATTCGTTGCAATTTAGAGACATGTTTAGCAATATCATCCACAGTTTCTTTTTCATAGTTGAAGAGCTGAGAATATAAGAGATATAATCTCTGTTCATTCCATTACTCATAAATACTATGAAGAGCGTCCCACAAATCTTTACTCGTTTTGCAAGTCAAAATATGATTCTTTGGCTCTTGCCTCACACTGGAGCTATACCTTGCAACGGCATCCAGTTCTTCAAAACATTTTAAATCTGCATCATATGTTTTCTTTTCTGTTTCGCAGGCGTCTAACGGAAGTGGTTCCGGCTAGGTAATTTTTCCTTGAACTACTGGCATTGCTTTATGCACAGTCAATTAAAGTTCCACATCAAACTTCCAGCTAACCCAGTTCCTTTCCTCTTCTAAACTTTCAATAAAATTAAGTTGATCCATCTTAGTACTTCTTATCTCTTCACATGACTTGGAAACTAGGCCTAACAGTTCAAAGTAAAAAGCAGCAATAAATTAAAAAAATAATCTTACTTCAAAATACTCTACACCATAGTTGGGAGACGACTGGGCCCGTAACCACTTGAGATTATTAATAGTAGCAGATACGTAGAGATTCAAACTATATTTAAATGATTTATTTAACAACATAAACAAAGACACAGCTACATAAGAAGGAAAATAGTTGAACTGAATTCGCGCTATTTAAAATTCAAATATCTAGCACATGCAAAGTTATCATGCACACATTATGCACAATAAGTAAAAGCAGAGGTATGAATTATATATTTAACACATCGGTCTTAGACAGATGGAACGGAGACATTCAGTCCTTAATTGCTGATAACAACGCTTAATTGAGTTCAAACTTGCAGAATGGCAATTAACCGAAAACGTTTTGGAATTGTCACAATTGATTTGCTTTCGTGGGACCAGAGACGTACCTTTTCCTGCATGGTAGCCATTTTGACGCTTGCGTTGGGAATTTCTCGCTGCAGCAGATTTAGAGCGCCGTAACGGAGCGCTACCAAACTAAAAAAAATTTGATATACTCTCATTAAATACTATAGGTACAGTTGATATATTATAGGTTTTGGTTTTTATTAATTTTTGAAATGGGTCCAATAATTTATGACCACCCTGTATTTTGACTGTAAACCAGAACCCCTACTCTTCTATACCCTCTTCGTTCCCCCCGTCGATACGCCACTGTTCATTCAATTTTTAAACAATAGCAATAAAATATTTAATCATCTGTGCCATTCTATTTGTTTGCTGTGATTTTATTTCGCGTTTGATGTTGTTTTTAAGTTCCTTTTCTTTGATATTTGAATGTAGATCTTCTTTGCTCTTTAACCCAGTTGGGCAAGATTTATTGTAACTACATTATATTCTTCTTAGTAGTAAAAAATTCTTTGTTTATCATGTACCCTTATTTACGCACAATCTGGCTTTGCTTTTACCGGTAATTTACTTTCTCTCATACGAAGTATACAGAGAGAAAGTATTGTAATCGTCAAAAAATTCGAACTCGAGATTTTGATGAATCTCCAAGTTTTGACCTCCCTGAGTCCGAAAAACACTATTTTGGAATTACGTCTCACGTGTCTGTCTGTGAACACGATAACTCGAAAACTATTAGAGCTACGGTGATGAAATTTGGTATGTGATCTTTGCACATAATTTGTAGGTTTCTATCAAATTTTGGACTAACTCCGTCTACGGGAAGTTTGTCGGTCCTATAACTCAGGAACTTGAATAGCTAATGGATAAAATTTGGTACACAGTTTTATTATTACAAATGTGGGTGCGTATCAAAGTTTGGACCAAATCCGTCGAAGGGTTGACCATCTGTCTGTCTGTATAATCGCATACTTGTAAAAATTATATCCCCTAAACCCTTTGGCTTAGTTAAATAAAAATTGGTATGACGGTTCTAACATTAATTATAGATCTGTGCCCAAATTTCGTTTCAATCGGTTGAAAAAAGGCGTTCAAATTGCATATTCAATTTTTTACTTGCGTACTGGAAGCAATCTCTGCGCATGCGCATGCTATTCAGCATAGCGAACGAGGTCATTTTCTTCTGTTTTCTTTTCGCTCGAGCACGCCCTTGCATTAGCGGAGCTTGCTAGAGTGTGATAGAAAATAAATATTGTTAAGTTTTAATACATGCGCATCTCTTTGAATATGATTCTTCACATAAATATTTTACAATCACTATAATCTTCAATGAAAAACCTTTTGATAGTCATTGCATTCTGAGTTACAGTAGGTTCGAATTTTTTATCCACGCAGGGAGAGGGGAAGTGGCAAATTTTTGAGACGTATACAAGAAAGTTTTATTGGAGGCCACTCCCGCTATATATGTGTTCTCTTTCCCCGGCGGTCCTTGTAGTTGTCTGACATCCTAACGGTTATAAAATAAAATAATTAAAAAATAATCTTAGACGAATTAAGAACACCGAAAGTTCTAAGAGGTGGCAGCTATCAAAATCCTGTAGAAGGAAAGTTGTGGCAGACTTTTGTGGCACGTATTTACATCGAGACTACTCAGTTTCCACAGTTCGTAGATTCGTTACATTCTGCGAAAGATTGCCATGTGGATTTTACTTAAGATTGTTTGTGTTAGTGCAAAAATCTTTTTGAGTTTTACTTTATGATTCTTTAATCAAAAGATATGAGGTACAGTCCAGTAAACGATGGGTTTAAAAAAAATATATAGTTTTGGAAATTGGTACACATGTTCGTGAGGGGCTTATGATTAACATACTAAAAGTCCACGGTCGTGGGGGATGAGCTCCCGGCGTCATCTTGGATTTCATCCCCCCTTTTTTAGTTTTCCCTGAATATCTCGAAAACTATTCAGTTTACAGATTACAAATGATTTAACAAATTAAAGTGCGTAAAATTTCCTACAAATAGATACTTTTATTTTTCTTGCAACTTTAATAGTCTTGGCGATAATGGGTCTTAAAGGATGCCGCCATCTTGGATATCCTTCCCCCTTTTCAGTTTTTCTTGAATATCTCGAAAACTATTCAAAATTAAAATTACATGTGAACTAACAAATTAAAGAGCGCGTGATTCTCTACAGATTGGTACTTTTATTTTTCTTCAGGCTATAATAGTTTTTGCGATAATTGGTATCAAAGCGGGCGAATTTGTAAAAAATCTCAATTGATAGTAGAATAAACGAAGGGTTTAAAGAAAAAAAACCTAAAAAAAATGAAGTTTTTAAAATTGGTTGCGAGCTTTCCCCTGATCCTGAGGGAGAGCTCACGCCACTTGTACCAATTTTCAAAACTATATGATTTAATGTTTTTTTTCATCCCCATTTTGGACCTTCTTTGATGGAACTAGTAAGGAAACTCCGACGGTGATTTGTTCTTACACTAGATTTCATTATAAGGATGTTCCCAGATGAATGACTGGATATGACTGCAAACTTCGCACAAAGAAAGCATTATTGATGCGCATGAATAATGCATGATGTTCAATAATTGTTCTTCTTTTTGAAATTAAAGACTCTTCTGCAGAAATAATAATTATTATAAGAAAAAAAAGTTTCTTTCGATAAAAATAATTTGATTAATCTTGTATAAATCGTTGTAATTTTACCATGTCTTTATGTCTCTAATCATTATATTTGAAAGAAAAAAACTAATATATATATTTTTAACTAAAACACAAAAACGTGCAGTTTTGTTAGGAGTTTATAAACAATGAATGAGTTCTAGATCCAAAATAAATCAAAGAACTGCAGGTTTCTCATAAATAATTAACTGCAAACATTTTGTTTCAAAATTCATTAATGCTTACGGTTCGATCAGCAAATTCGTAATATTTCTTGAAACGTATTGAGGATTTTTCTATTTTAGTATGCTCAAAAATATTCTCTGCAAATTAAGATTCATTATTATTCGAAATTATTGTTTTTCTTCCTGCGACATGACACCTTTTATGTAAGCAGGGTCGGCATGGGCAGTAAAAAGATTAAAATGAATGTATAATTATAATTTTAATGTTACACCCGGTATAAATTTCTGTTGGATAATTCAGTTTTAATTTAAGTATGTTAATGTCCCGTTTTGAAGCAATATGAAGGCAATTAAAATTCTGTCGAAATTACAGGAGTGGCGTCAAATGGGGGACCGGGGACCTCCCGGCGGGGATGCTGTGCCCCCCATCGGGGAAAATTTTGAATACTATCGGGGAAAATTTTTGTACGAGGTATTCAACTGTAGTTGATAAATAATAACCTGACAAAAATTTGAGACCAATTTCATTACACTCTTCCCCAAGTACAGCAGGTCGTGCCCCCTGTAGGGGAGACCGTGCCCCTCTGTCGTAAAAAATCGCCCCCCCGTAGGTCAAACTCTAGCGCCATTCCTGCGAAATTACTACATACTGGAAAATGAGTGTGGATTTAAATAAACGTTATTACTTCAAGTATTCAGTATTTGCTAGAATTAATCAATATTTATGTCGCTTCCTATGCATATTATACATGAAAAGGAAAAACTGCTGGAAGAAGTTATGAACACTCATGAGATTTTCATTTTGTTTTCATGATAATTCGCCTCAATTTAATTTGATTTTTGAAAAAAATCACGAACTAAAGAAATGGATCCAAACTTAGTATGATTAGAAATAAAATAAAAATAATGTTAATAAGAAAATGCGTAAATGTAAAATTTTAGCATTGAATGAAATCTGGACAAAGTTATATACTCGAAAGTATAAAATTTTGGATTGCGATATTTTTTCGAATAAAGTTCATTTGGGCTTGCCTCGTAGAATTTTAAAAATACCTTTTCGTAAGAGATGGCGCTGATGTTTACGAGGTTGCGACGTCATCGCTTTCATCAATTTTACAACCTTTTTTGCCAAAAAGGAAATAAATGCTACTTTCTAGCGCTTCAGAATAACTGAAGAGTTCCCTACCCCCATAAAAATACAACAGTGAACCCTCACATTCTTACATTACAAAAGAGAAATTCAAGGGCAGGTTCATAGATGTTTCAGGAAAGAACCAGAAGGGGGCTTTTATGACGTCACCAAGCTGACACTCCGCGCTCCAAAATACGAAATTCCCTTTACTATATGGGTTTCGATGTTCATGTTATATCTTTTTTAATATTTAAAATTGCATGCCAGTATTTGGAGTGAGATCAATCAGATACACGGCCATTTCAATAAATTATTTGAGACTTGACACAAAATACACTATATGCCCAAAAGTATCCGGACACTTTCAGGTTTACATATTTTTTAGAATTTCTCCGGAATGATTTAACTGACTGCCTTTAAACTTCCACCATGTGAAGAATAGACTGTAACTCACATTTTAAATTCAAGATTCGTCCTGAGGGCAATTAGGGGACCATCTACAAACTGATGAAGACAAAAACGCTTTGGCCCACCCCGCTTCACAAAGTACTGAAAACAAGATGAATCTTTCAGGTATGGTAATGCTTAATGTGCATATCATTTACAGGAATTTTCGTAAACTCAGACAAATATTTGGGAAGATATAAAGGTTTTCTTTCCACACCTGTTTTTTGCTTATAACATGCAGAGTTTTCTGTTATGTTTTACGAAACTTACAGACAAAATGTCAATATGTTAGGGAAGAATTTTGTAAAAATTAGGAAAAGAATTTTTGAAAATTACAGGAAATATAAGTATTTTTAGTGAATAATGTTTTATTGCGTATGCACTAAATATAGCGTAATTTTTCTTTCACAACTTTATATAGGGCAACTTATATAAAAAATTCAATTCAATATCTTTAGTATTCAGAAAGACATCGGCATTACTATTACGTTTTTGTTATACAAAGAAATAACTCAATTACGCTAGCAGCGTATCAAAAACTGCAATTGCTTAAAGGGAAAAAATAGCCTTTAAAAAACCTTTGCTTTGAAATAGTTCTGGATTCGGTCCTCAGGACAATTAGGGGACCGTATACAAACTGATGAAGACAAAAACGTTTTTGGCCCACCCCACTTCACTGAATACTGATAACAAGATGAAACTTTCAGAAATGGTTACGTTTAATATGCATAATATTTACAGGAATTTTCGTAAACTCAGCACAAATGTTTTGAAAGGATTTCTTAACAAATCCCAAATTTCTCCGCCTGTTGTTTGCTTGTAACATGTAGATTCTTCTTTTATATTATACGAAACTAACAGAAACAACGACAATATGTTAGAGAAGCCTCTTGTAAAAGTTTGGAAAAAACATTTCCAAATTACAGGAAATATGAGCTTTTTCAGTAAATAATGTTTTATTGTGCATGCGCGAAACATAGCGTAGTTTTTCTTTCACAGTGTGAAAGCCAGGTATATAGGGCAACTTATATAAAAAATTCAGTTCAATAGAGTTAGATTAGTATTATTAGTATTCAGAAAGATATCGGCATTACAACAAGCAGAATTTTAGCTCCTGTCGAAAAGAAGCTAAAAGATGAGGGGTTGTATACAAATTGCTATTTTTTTTAAATTTGTAACTTTAAATAGTTATATTTAATTGTGTAGTAATTATATAGGGCAACTTATATAAAAAAATTCTGTTCAATACAGTTAGATTAATATTATTAGTATTCAGAAAGATATCCGCATTACAACAAGCAGAATTTTAGCTCCTGTTGAAGAGAAGCTAAAAGATGAGGGTTTGTATACAAATTGATATTTTTTAAACTTGTATCTTTAAATAGTTATATTTAATTGTGTAATAATTAGAATTTGCTGAATACACATGAACACTTGTAATATTTGTAAAGAATAAAAAAATATATATTTGTAGAATTATTAAAATATTTTAAGAGAAGAAATTAATTAGATGAAAAAAAGACTCGTTTGGCCGTAAAATGGTAACAATATGTAACTTGTTAATAATCATGTAAATGATATAATTAAAGTAATAAAATTTTTATTATTTATAGTGCCAAATTATCTGGAATTTATATTATGCTCGTAATTGATAAATGTTCATGGATATTCAGCAAATTCTAACCACTATATAATTCAATATAACTATTCAAAAATATAAGTTTAAAAGCAAAAAAGCAAAAAACAGGCGGGAAAATTTGGGATTTGTTAAGAAAACCTTTATATCTTTCCAAGCATTTGTACTGAGTTTACGAAAATTCCTGAAATATTATGCATATTAAACATAACCATTTCTGAAAGTTTCATCTTGCTATCAGTATTCAGTGAAATGGGGTGGGCCAAAACCTTTTTCTTTTTCATCAGTTTGTAGACGGTCCCTAATTGTCCTCAGGACCGAATCTTCAATGCCAAATGTGAGTTGCAGTCTATTCTTTATATGGTCAAAGTTTAAAGGCAGTCAGTTAAACGTTTACGGAGAAATTCTAAAAAATGTGAAAATCTGAAAGTGTCCGGATACTTTTGGGCATATAGTTAACGTACGGGAATTGAAAAAAAAATATATAAATCAGCTTCAGTTGGCATATACTACCTACTCCTTGAAAAAGCTGACTGGCTCGAACTATTAAATCTTTGCTTTTAAATAGAATTGATTATTTATTTACCTCTATCATTTTTTATTTATGTGAGAGAAAAAATTTATATCAAAATAATGCATTGTAAATACTTGCGAAGCAGACATACGTTTTTACGTATTCATTTTATAAATATACTTAAAATATGTAATAAATATATTGCGGTTATATATATTTAATATTTTTTATCATAACCAGCAAAACATCAAGAAGCATACCAGGTCTCCAAGAAAATTTTGAACAGCATCCCTTTAATGTGCTAGCATTGGGAAATAGTATCCCTATCTGGATTTCGTCAATATAAATAAGACGCCTGGAAATAGATCGAATAATTAAAAATTCTCGAAATAACTTCTGCTGTCCACTTGCTTTTCCTTTTATTTTTATTACGGCATTTATCTATGTTGATGTTAAGAATTTTTTTAATTCTCTTCAATTTTCGATACTTTTTTCAGTTTACTTTTTTAACTTTTATTTTCGGTTAAAATACTGCTAATTTGAGGTTTCGTTTTCTTTTGTTTTTCTTTTCTTCCTCTGATTTTTCTCCGCTTCCTTTTTTGCCTTTTCAAGTTCATTATCAAAAACTCTAATTCTTTCCAGAAGTAATGCATTTTCTTTTTGAGTTTCAAAGCAAGATTAGCAAATGTTTTCAGCTTTGTTACATGCTCAGACATTTTAATCTGATCTTTGTGTGTTACCTGCAAATACTTCTTTTCCTTTCTCTTTCACTTCTACTTGAAACATCTTCCCCATTATCTTGCAATGGCAAGTTGACACTCGGAACTGCATCAAGTTTTAAAATTTCCTTTTGATTTAAACAAAGTAGGCGATTTCTTATGCCATCCATGTAATCGCTTGGCCTAAAGTGATCAATATATATCCTAGCGTATTTTACATTTATATGATCTTACCTTTTACATTTCGAGATCCCAGTTTTATTAAGATTCGCACATACTGAAAACATATGATATATTACACCTTTGTCTTTTGTTCTCCTGTTATAATTTGAACACATAGCGAAGTCACAAGTATACAAGAGATGAAAGATTTTCTTAATATTTCATTAAAATGACAAGTAACAGACAACAACGCAGGAATAAATAGCTTAGAATGAACGAATCGCTAGTGGACGCTCTCAAACCCCACAATTTTCCTGTCAGCGTAGTTACGTCAAAACTGGTTTTCTCCCCTCTTTTCGGCAATTCTAAAACTTTAAAGGTATGAACCAGCCCTTCTATTTCTTAAGTCCTGAGTGTCTGGATCTTCAAAGTATCCAGATTTGTGCCGGTGAATATGGCGAAAGAGAAATCTGGTTATAATTGAGAAAATCTGACGCATTCGAAATTGCACCCATTGTTGATGAGAAAGAGTATGAGCCCCTTACCCAGGCCCCATTTCAAACTTAAAATTAAAAGCTTTTGCAGTTTTGTTGTAATTCTGTATTTCATAACGATAATTTTAAATTACCAAATATTAATAAAAATTGTATCTTCTTTGCCTTCTTATATTTTTTTCACTTTTTCAATTTTTGTGCTAGTGTTATGAAAGAGGGTAGCAGGCAGCATTTAGAATTTTATATTATACTTCCACTCCCATCCCCAAGACACTTCAATCCCTCCTTCGTGTCCGGTTTTCATCCAAAAAGATTTTGGTAACCCTATGAATCTATGGATACTTGACCCTAGTTTTATGTTTTCTTATATTTCTCGGTACTCTTATATTTCTCTAGTGGTAAGGATACTTGATTCTAGTGGTAGGGATACCTGACGTTACATGCAAAGAGTACGCAAATTCTTTCGATAATTTGGATGTACGCGAAAATTAGATGTTAGATTAAAAGTACTGAATTGAAAGAGTCAAATTATCATTAATGAAATTGATATTAAAAATAAAATAATAGGACATTTATAAAACGCAATTGTTCTTAATAAATTCAATTAGTCTATACATTAAATTAAATCTAATTAGTAAATTAAGATAAATTAGTTCGAAATTGAATAAAAAATAAGATTTTTAGTTAATTAAATCACTAGCGCATTGAAGAATTGCCGGTTTTGGTGAAATTCGAATAGAGCAGAATATCACCAACATAGAAAGAAGGATTTAAAAAGTGTGCAAAACAAGAAATTGAAAAAGCTAAACAGACTTACCGAATATTACATTGCACATTAACGCAATGAAGAAGAAATATATATTCTAGGACAAAATTCAAACCAACCTGCGAACCTATCAACGTCATTAGCGCGTTGAAGAATCCGTTTCCCCATGTCTTGAATAGTTTCTTCAACAATTTTGGAGCCTTTACAATGATCTCTAAAGGCCTGCAGTTGTTCACAAACCAACATAGTTTAAAGATTTATTAAAGAACAAGCCAGCCACAAGAAAAACTAATGGAGGCTTTCACTATCAGTGAATCAGTCTGCGCAAGTATCAGGGATGAATTTTGAGTTCCTGTTGTAATCTTTCCTTTATTTCTCTTCAAAAGTCTTGAAGGTTTTTAGATTCCTTTGAGTTTTCATTAATATAGTTTTAACTTGGGTTTTTAGAGTTATTATTGTTATATATTTTTTATCATTATGAAACATCATTTTGTTTTTATCTATATATATATTTTTTTTAAAAATCTTTGTATTTAAATTAAATTTGACTTTGGGGTACAGATCTCTGGGGATCCCATTTTCAATTGCGTCGTTCTGCTGCTCCTCTTGTTAATTGTTTAACCTTTTTATAATTTTGACAACTTTTAATAAGAATGTTTTTAATTATTTTATAGATTTTATCTCGGGAACTCCCGTAATAATGCATTTGCAGGGGCAATTTCTAAAATTTTACCTGAAATATATATATATATTGCTTGTGTCAAGGTTTGATTTTATTGTTGATCTGATTTTTTAGGGGGTGTTTAAATCTTTATTCAGAGCGCTGTGTCCAGGAGGCTATATTGCTCCTGTTGTTATGGAGGTGTTATTTGGTGTTTTACTTGTTGGTCTTAGATTTTTATCTTTCACTTTTTCTACTGTATATTATTCTTGGTTATTTCATTTGCTTTGATGCTATTATCCGTTTCTTCTTTACCCTAACAGATTTTAAGCATTTTATGAATGTGATAGTTTTTGTTTTCACTTGTGGTTTTATATATTAAGTGAGTGCATTGCCTTTGTAATCAGGTAATCCCCACACCAGGTGGGTTCAGCATTTGTGACCAGTCTTTCTCCCCACTTGTGTGGGTGAACAACTGTGTTTATAACTCAATCTGTTTTAATTCACTGCCCCTGTTCAGGGCATAGCTTGTAAAATTGATTTAACTTGTTGTTTCCCCGCCGACCGTTGTAAATCTTACATCCGTTTGCGTAGGCTGGTCGGTGTGGGTTCAAATAAAATAAAAGCCTTTACAATGAGTAGTTCGATGTATAGAGAGCTCAGAGTAGGGGTGTTTTAATTCTGACCGCCTGATATTATGCAAATGAGGATGGAACGTCATACCTGTTCACCAGACGCTACTACTATAAAAAGGATATTTCGGCTTGGTTGTAGGTTAAAGCTGAGGGTTATTGCAAAATTTGGCTTTAACGAGTATTGCGAGATTTTGTTTATTTACCGTGAATGTGGGCGTTAGGCAAAATCAGCTGCAAGTCTGTATCGTGAACGTTTCCATGAAGGTCCGCATCCTTCACGGCAGACCATCTGAAAAGTACGTGACCAGTCGAGCTCGAGTTCATAGACCTGGTAATGTAGGACGCAAAGGTCAACCTGAAGATGTGCTAGCATACGCTCTTGCCCATCCTCAGGGCAGCACAAAAATGATAAATGAAAATTCTTTCCTCTCAAAAAGCCGCGTTTGGACAATCCTGAATGAATGAGGTGCTCATTCTTGCCGATCCACACCTGTGCAGGGACTTCTGCTGAGAGACGTTACTCGTGGTGCAACTTTCTGATGAATATCTTAGAGAACCACCCAACATTCCTGGCAAACTTAATATGGGCGGATGAGACATGTTTTTCATGCAACGGAATGTTTAATAGACAGAACGTTCATAATGGTCGCTGGAAAATTCAAGATATGCTGTCGAAGTTCGACATCAACTACGCTGGTCGATTAATGTTTGGAACGGAATTTTTAATGACAGGCTCATTGGACCAGTATTTTACGAGGAACCGTTAACGGGACAACTCTACTTGGAGCTTCTGCTGGATATAATAACCGACTTTGTTGAAAATCTACCGTTGCATCAACTCCGAAATGCTTGGTTCCTACATGACGGCGCCCCTCCGAATAAGATTTCGTACATTTAGTAGTACTTATTGGAGACATTCCAGAATCAAGTCATCGGGTATGGTGGCTTCGTAGTGTGGCCCCCGAGCTCACCTGACTTGACCCCATTGGACTTCTTCTTATGGGGACACATAAAAGGGCAGGTATATGCGACCCCTCCACCAACATTGCAGGATCTTCGACGACGTTTTATTGAAGCTTGTGCCTCCGTAACACCTGCCATTTGCACAATGTGCAGCGAGAAATCCAGTCCAGAGTGCAAATGTGTATATTGGCTAACGGAGATCACGTTGAGGAATATAAATAAATGATCCAGAAGACGGGGAGGTGTCTCAGTTTCTTTCTACCTCTCTTTATGATATGACAATTTTCGAAATTGTGACCAAACAAATGTGCATATTTTGCATTACATTTTAAGTATTAATGTGCGCAAGGTATCTTTTCTTACTAAATCGAGAGTGCTCTACAACTTTCTAATCGACTTTTTTCTCGTATCTTTCACCTTTCATGAGAGAAGAAGGCATTTAAGTTTTTCATGGGGAGATATTTCATTCTTTCTTTAGAAGGTGCATAATGTGACCTATAAATTAAATTTCTTTAGTCAACAATTTAATTTTTAAAAATCAAAAATTATGTATACGTTACATAAGGGGCATAAAAGTTTAAGAAAGGCTTAAGTGGGGCATGGCACAAAAAAGTTTGGGAAACAAGTGAAAAAGAATGGGAAAAAAATCTTTAACTTAAGAAGTAAAAACATTTCCAATCGAAAGCATGCGACTTTACACTATTAGTATATCTGAAATAATTATTTATGAATTGCTTGTTTCATCTTTGATAATGAATAAGAAATTACTCATTAAATTTATTTTATTTGTGTTTCAAATGTACGGTAAAAATATGAGCCTTAAAATTTCGTTTTCCGATGCGAGAAAATGCGACGAGAGAAACTAACCTTAGGTAAAAAGAGTTGATTTCCTTCGTACTTTAGGTTTAAACCGCCGACCGACTTTAACACTAATTTGTACCCATAATTCTATAATAAAATTCTAAAGAGTGGTCAGAAACGATTCACAAAAGTATTACTATGAAATAACCGATAATTTAGAGATACTAAAATTAAAACCTCAAAAGAGACTCGTTACCACGTAAGTTAAATAAGACAAAAATATTCCAAATGTGCAATTTATACAATCAAAGTTAGCATCAAGGTACATTTCTTCTATAAAACTAACATAAATGCCCAAAACTTACTTCAATGTTGGTTAATCCATTAAAATCCAGCGAAATTCCTTCAAAAAACGCACACACACATACACAATCAACTCCTAAAGGAGGCTTCATTCTGTGACGTCACAGTAATCTAGATTTCTGAGTGTTATGTCCTGTAGAGGAAAGACTTCTGGGCAAGTCTTTTGCGCACGGCCTCGGTCTAAGCCACTTTAAAATGGGGGAAGGAATAACAACCGATAGCATTTTCCGGGGAGTAATTTTCGACCTCTCCAAGCAACTCAAATCCATTCGTTCCGTTTTGCCCCTGGTCCTGCTCTCGCCTTCAAAACACAAATCCACACCTACTTCGATTTCTTCGCCAGAGGTAAGCCTGCATAAAATGGCTCCCAGGGAACAGACCAAAGGAGAGCCCTCACCTCTCTTTATTTTTCAATCCCGTATCTTCCGCCTACAAAAATATAGATTGCAGCAGTGGTAGAAAAATTTGTAGTGGGAACCAGGGCAAGATTTCTAAGTGGCGGCGAGTTAGAGGGGAGAGGGAGACAGTCGTCCCCTACTTTTTTAGAGACGAATTAAACTTTTGTTTCACTTTAGCTGCCTGAAACTTGAAATTATGAAAAATCAACACTGATCAGGAAAACTAGCTAATTTTTTAAATTAAATTTTCAAATTTTATTGTCTACCCCTTATACTCGCGGGTCTTTTAGATATCTATGAATTTTTTGACCCTTCACATTTTCCATCAAATCGCCACCACTGAGACTTCCCATAGGCCTAGGCCATGACCTAGTGCACAGCAGTCAGGGGGCACATAGTCAGGAAAGAAATAAAAACCAAATATTTTCAAACTTATTAATCTTATTTTGAAAAGACCTATAAAATGTTTTTGAAATTTGCATTAGTTATATTAAATATATTAAGCGATATATTTTTCATCTTCTATAGAACCCACCGTCTCTTACAATTTTTAAAAATTCATATCGATTTAATAAGAGCTGTCCACTTCAATGACCCTCCAAGCCTATTCACGGACAATAGCGCGAACAAGAATTTCTAGTATGTATTTGACAAGATTTCAAGAAATTCAACGGAGTATTTTCGCAGGAGTTAATGTTGTGTTATATTATAAGTAGTATAATTTTTAATTAGAAATTTAATGTGGCTCAAAGTTTATGAAGATTGTATTAAATGATTATATATTTCAAAGATGAACTGTTGTATATTATCATTTTTGAGAGGGTACGCAGAATATGCTTTGGCCTAGGACAGAGAAATGTGTAAATCCGGCTCTGGGACAAAAATTTATAAACACCTAAAAGTAACCCGAAGAAAAGGGACAGAAATAATTTAAAAATTCAGTAACAAAACACTAGCTTTCTTGACACTATTGCTTTTTATTATGATTCCTAGTTTTAGGGAGCTTAAATAAAATAAAAATTTAAATCATTTCTACAAAGAGTGACGGCGCCCCCCCCCCCTCCCGAGTTACTGCCAAAGCTTTATGCCAGGGAGTGCTAAGACTCGACTCTTGCAATTCATCCTAAATAAAAATTGAAACTAAATATATAAAACATTTAATTATTATGTTAATCATCAACACACACTCACACGACACAACACACGACACACACACAAACACACACAACACAACACACACACAAAAACACACAAACACAAAACACACACACAATGTATTTATATTTGAACTATATTTTGACATAACATAAAGGAAAAAGAAAATACCGCATATATAATGGAAGTTATTGATTTAGACTCAAATTTAACTGTTAATATGAATAAGTTAGTACGTGGCTGTAAAGCAAAAAAAAAAAAAGAGAATAGCCTGAAAATATTGAAAAATCTTTCAAGGCTCCTGTGTCTCGATGTTGGGGGCATATAGGTGTAGTTGTCAGCTTCTTGTATATCTACAATGTACCTGAAAATGAAGCTTTACGAATTCACGTTAATAGTGCAGGAAATAGAATATTCATTATTTGACTATTCGTTTTGAACGATTGGGACATCAAGAATTTGATACAGATTGCAATCTGATGAAGATCACACGCAGTTATTATTAATTTAAATTTGTTTAGTTGTATTTACGCTGTTTTGTAGCAACATGAGGGCTGTTTACGGACAGCCTCCTCATTTTTCACCGCATGATGACAAGGGCGGAAATCTGATCTTGGAACCCCCTAACCTCTGCACCGTACCAGTGGCAAGCCAATTGGACTGATGAATTTAACGTGCACCAACACGCTTGCACGAAGTTCTTCGTTGGAATCGGTTTCGAATCTAAATCTATGACCCCGACCTTACCACCAGGCAATCCGGTAGAAACAAGTATTAATAATGCCTCTTATTGCGCTTTCAATTTTTTGTCTCCATATATGCACGAATAGACCGACAGACCGTCATCTTGGAATCTGGTTCAAAATGACGAATACCTACAAGTCTGGAGATCAATTCCGCTAAATTCCTCTAGTGTGTTCTTTGATTTTTTGATAGAAATTTGCAATTTTGTCGTAAAAGACACCCTTATTAAATTTCATGTATAGATTGCTCCGTTTTCGTGTTATCGTAATTCACTGGAAACAGGCATTCCAGTTTTTTTTTGTTAATAGGATGGATTTTCTAATTCAGTTATTTACTTTTTCCCCTTTTCATGCTGCAATACATCGGTTTTCCACGATTTTTAACGCGAAGAATTTGTCTCGGATTTCGTCTCAGATACAGACTTCTTTGGTTAGCTTGTTTCTGCGATATAGGACACACTTGGTGACTTTAGTTAAGGTCCTGGAGGGATCAGGGGTTGAAACTGGGTTCCTATGAAGATCCACTCTTTATATTGTTCTGTTGCGCGTCAGATCAGACATAATTTCGAAATGTCCTTCTGCTGTGTGGGTGCGGAAGTTTGGAGAAAAGGCGTCAGCTCAGGTGCTTTCCTCGGAAAACCATGGTTCAAATGATTTATCTACTCAAAATCCCCTATGTTCATTCAATGGGATTTAATATAACTGAGCTATACTAAATTTAGACTGACATGGGTCACTGACTCAAAAGCTTGTCCTAGTGCCTGAAGACTAAGAAGGGAAGTCAACCTGATAAGTTACTTGATACCTATCTCTAGCACATGATGCTTTGCAATATTCATGCGATATCATCACGGTTTTTGAGTCACACAGAATATAGTAACAGCCTCCAGAGCTATCCAAATAACTGCGGCTTAAGGACCTTATGGAGACGGACTTCTATGTAATAATATCTACACCTCTCTTCCATTCTTATATTCACATAAGACATCATATACGCTGATCTTCTAAGCAGAAAATCTGCACTGTTATACGCACACCATGCATTTTCTGCTAAATAATTGGTTCCTGATGTTTCACGTCGCCAAAAAGTGACAACGTGCCCAATATAACTCAAGAAAGATGTTCAGTCCAGCTGGCGATTTAAAACTTCAGAATATTCGCCAAGACAAAAAAAGCGGCAAGTGATGTGCATATAACGGAAAATACAGTATACAATTGTATAGTTCCATGAATATTCACTCAATTTGTATAAAGCGCTGAATTAAACTTTTTGTCGTTGATCGAATGTTCTTTGGTTCAGAGAGCGTTCTCTCGTTTAAGCTCATCTGCTTCATTTAATTGGATCTCTTCTGAAAATTTCCAAGTTTCATTATATGTAAGAAACATTGCAAACTATGTTTAAACTCATATTTATTCGCGAAAAGCTTGTTTTACACCAGAGCGAATATAGTAGCAATATATATGTTTATGAAGTTATGCCTAACAGAGTCTACAGGTTCTTTTATTTTGTCATCAGTTAGAATATAATCATCTTATTTGAACCACTAACTTAGTTGCGATACTTGTACTGATGTTTATCCAGAATACTCCTGAATTGTGCCAATGTAGTATCACAGAACAAGAGATTGTCAAAATAACGTGAAAGTTTAGAAAATAGATTGGAAAACGTCGCAGCAATGAGAATAGAAATTAACTTTTATTCCCTCTCGTACCTCTTATTTTGACCTTTTTTTCTCTACCCTTCGAACCAGTCCAGTCTATGCAAAAGTTTGTCAATAATTTTATAACACACGACAAAAAAATGATGAGATTTAACATTTCAGGACTTATTTTGATTTTATAATAGTCCATTTCCATTTTTATATATTAGTTCAACGTGAAAACATGTACGTGCGTATTGTAACAATTCCGCTAACTTACAAGGATAGCTGAAACTACTTTCCTTTTGGTTTCTTTTTATGCTTTGAGGGTGAGTTTAAGATTGAAACTTTCATCCCCTTCACTGCAGACAACATCGATACCCCATGTTGAATCCCTCCCTTCTACCTCCGATGGCGCATCTAACCTAACTTGGCAGAGATTCTTTCCCCCCTCTCTGACATTTTATACTACCTGTCTAGGTTCGAAACCTAAAATATTTCGCAGTTATCCTGTTTACAAGATAGATCATGGAACATATTGATTATTGAAAGTCGCCCTCAAGCCTTACTATAACTTTCGAGATATTTTGAGGTTGATTTTTTGCTTGTTTAGTTGTGTTCTATATAACTCGTAACTATCTCTGAATTTTGACACACCCTCTATAATTCTCGTCACTTTCTTATTACGCATTGATGCAGAAAATGCTCTAGCTTAATATCAAACATGCTACCACGCTATGGGTACTACAAATTCATAGTTCTAAATTCAGAATTGATGGAAGAAGGGTTAATTTATGCATCATTGGATGATATATTTCGAAATATACATAAATGCATCATATTCAGTTACCAAATGCTTCAACTGAATTTTTTAAAAGATCTGCATTGAATCCATTTTCGAACTATCCCATCCAGTCATAAGATAGGGGAAGGGGTTGAAATTATCGCTTTTAGCAGCAATGCGAGATAAAAAGTGATTTTAAAGCTCTAACTTTATGCGATTCAACTAAGCTTGTTGCACCTCAGTTGGAAAAGCTGTCATCAGTTGTGCATGCTTTTCACTCCACATATACATAACGCTGGTCTAATCCTACCTAGAGAATCTGATAACAAGAAAAACTAAATGGGAGATTGCTAGGAACGCGTGCTCTGCTCATTTCCGTAGGTTGGTCTGAAAGCACGCTGCTGATTGATGATTAGTTGTGTTCCGCCATCCTCAATGCTAACTACCACTGAGCTTTTTCACTATCCATGTAGATGAAGAGTAGGTTACGAGATTATGTGGAGAAAAAAAGACTGTTTGTTATTATAATTTTGACAACTATGAATTATAGTATGTCACATTTCATACTGTATTTTCATGGTCTTTGAAAACTTATAAATTTCCTTTTCAACTACTTAGACTTGTGGTACCTGTGAAAGCATATAATGAACCATATCTATTAAAATATACCTCTATGGTTTTATATTTTTGTCTTAATTGAAACATATATGAATTGATGTTTTAACTAAATTTTCCAAATGCAATTAAAAAATTATTTTGAAAATGTACTTAGTCTTTGAATGGAAAATACACACCAAAATAGAATCTCTGTTGGAAGCAGTTTTCCAACAGAAGATATAATTGAGCCCTCTAAGAACCCTGAATATTATAGTTACCTGATATCTTATTAGGAAATGTATTATTTATTAATTTAATTAATTTGAACGTGATAAATGAATGATGCGTTTTAGTTCAGTTTTAGGATGTTTATTGAAATAATTTAAATTTTTATTAAAGAATTGAAGAAAAATAACTATAGAGCACTTTCGGAATAAAAAATACGATCACATCGTCTGGAACAGATTTTACAGCAGTGACAAATTCATAGCAAGAACAAGTGTTTTTCACTATGCCATCAGTGAAAACAGAAAGTGCCCCGTGGCGTGAGCTGCAAGAAATCAGTGTATGAGCTTGATTAATGAGCCTGTCCAACCTTCAAGAGTAAAGTTATGTATAAATGATACAAATGTCTTCTTTAAAAGTTCTGTGTTTGTATTTATGTTATTTAATTACAATGTAATAAATTTTAATTATTTTAAAAGTTTCATTAGGTCACATAAACCAAAACGTTTTATCGTCTAAATGTCCGAATTTTTACATGATTTTCGAATTGTATTGCGCTTTTCTAAGGATCAATCACCGTTACCCAAGCATTAACGCGACTCAAAAACAATTTTCTTCCTGTATCTGAACAATAAACACCCCTGGTTCATTTAAAGCAAGTAATCAACAAATAACATTAATTTCTTTTTTTTTCCTTTAACATAATATCGACGCTAAATTGCATCAGTCAAAATATCAAGGAGGAATGAAGGAAATCGTACTTGTAAGATTGTCATGTGTTTCTGCATTTCCTGCTGATTTTTGGAATATTGTATATTAAATTATTTAGATATATTTGTTGACTAGAAAGAAAGGTTTAACCCTCCTTATTTAAATTTTTTTTTCAGTGCCTTTACCACAACGACGATTGTGTAATTTTGGAATTATGCAGCATTCACCCAGGAAAATTCAGAGGAAATAACAGTACAAATTATAGATATTCACTAATTAAAATTAAGAAGCAAGTGAAAGTTTTCACAAAATCTTAGATACATTTCTCAGATTTGTGCCTAATTCAGTTCAATCTTCTGGCTATTTGGAACCGCTTACATTCTGAACTGTCTGATGCTTGATTAAATTCTTGTAAAATGAGTTTTAAATTTTATGAAAGATCTTATCAAAATTACATTTTATATTACTTGATGAATTCTATCTCTTTTTATGACTGTTATTTTGGTTAAGTACATCACCATGTTTCATACATTTTATAAATAATTAGTTTTCTTCTTAATTTTTTCAGCCTATTTTTCATCTTTTTAAAATAATTGTCTTTTACAAGTATTTGTGCCCTTGCATCGCTTGAGCACCACTAAAACAAATCATTTATTGATTAGTCCCACAGATATTGTTTTATTAGCTGCTTCTTTTCTGAAAACCAGATCAAGCAATACTAACCTCCCTTTCTCTATCTTAATATTGGAAATGGTAAATTTTTTCCTCAATTCCTGTCATTCCTTCACCCTAATTCCTTTCAGGTCGGTTGTATATGTCTAATAAAAAAAATTAACAGACATTCTAAATTCTGTGTTATAAAAGTAATTAGTCTCTACTCTACCCTCAAATAAATTTCAAATCAAGAGGTAATTTTAAGAAAGGGCCTTAGTTTTAATGCACGGTAAACGAATTTTTTCATTATTTTGAAATAAATATAATCTTGGCATAGAGAAAAAGTCTCTTTCTCTGAAGAGACTGGACCATTTCTCTGTTCTTTTCTTTCTGCATTTATCTGAACTTCCAACCTCTAAACTGCTTCCAGATGATGATATATGAGAGGAATAAGACGACATTGTTTCACCATTTTTCTCTATTAAATGGGTAAAATATATCATCTGAAATGTACTGTCTACAAGTTTAAAACCATCCGAAAATGTTACCAGATTTTCTAGAGTTAATCCGATTATATACAATTTTTCTGGCTCTTACCTAGAATGCGTTCTGAAATTTTTCGGAATTCTAAAGATGCCTGTATCATTAGTGCACAGTCTAAAGATCTGAATTTTTTTTTGAAAAAAACAATTTATGAAATCATGTATGTAAATCCATTCACTTTTTTTCATTGTACTGGGAAAAGATCATCATCTCAAAACGTGCTCCTCTTACAAGTTAGAAACAATATTTCCATCCGAAAATGTTTTGCTGCCGATTTTCTAGGTGTTGAAAGCATAAGATAATACTTGTTTCACTCTACCTTGGGTTGAATGATACAAGTTTCTGAAATCTTTGCGAAATTCTAATAGCGGCCTTTAATTACAGTGAACAATAAAAAGATCTAATTAAAAAAACCTAATTGCAGAAGCTACAAAATGAAAGTCTAATCGTAAATTAACTCATAGAATAACAAAATGCTCATATCTGAGAGTAAAATCTCCATACCTAAATAATAGTATATTCCTGAGAAATAAAAAAATTTAAACCCATACCCATTGTTGATTTAATTAACATGTACCTGATTATGTCTTCTAAATGATTGAGAATAAAGATAAAAGCTCTAACTCCCAGAGCTCAATAGATACATATTAAAAAATGCTAACAATTTTATTTTACAAATATAGATGAACCGTGAGAACTGATAAAAAAATATAAAAAAGTTCATGCTTTGACGTGAGGCTGCAATTTTCTCTGTTTGTATACTGAGAATGCCAGTATTTTATTCTTTTACAATGTTAAAGCAATAAATCAAAACTGCATTGATAGTTAAAATCATCTGTATCTAATTTAAAAAAATTTATACAAGAATTTTTTAAAAAAATAAAGTCTGGTGTTGTCAATTTGTAAAACACTAATAAACCGTCTTTAGCTTGGTTAAAAGGTACTTTCAAAACGAAAATGAGATTTTAAAATTATTTTCCAGCGTTTTATCTAAGAAATGAAAGCTGAAAACATTTTAAATCATATGAATCTGGCTTTATGGTTAACGAAACACAATAGTTAACAACAGAAAACAAACTTACACTCTAAATCCAAGAACAACTTGAATGGTTATATTCTAAAAAATATACAAGTTTTATGATACGTTTATAATGAAAAATAAGAAAATTGAATATTATAAACGAGAAAATTTTCGTATGTGTTCGAATTAAGAATATAAAATGAAAATTAAATAATAAAGAATTATGTTTAAAATAAATATTCCCTTCTAATATTTTAATAATGATTTTAAGGTTATTTCTGTTTAAATTATATAATTGTTAATAAATTTGAACTTAAATCCCTTGTCGCTCTCTCTCCAAAATTCACTAGTAAAGAGCCTTTTGCATTCAATATTTTCATTATCAAAATTTATTGAAATAACTTGTAATTGAGACCCCATTAAAAATATATAAATGTAATTTCTAATGTTATTTTTCATGCATTTATAATTATAAGTGTTTAACTGAAATGTATCACATCCATTATTACACTTGAATGGATTTTATAATTGTTACGCCTTTAAGGAAATATATTTAACTGAAGAACTTCAAATATTTTATAAAAAATACAAATACGTGAATTGAGGTTGGAGCGCATAGTACAAGCATTAGAAAAACTTGAAAAGTTAATAAATAAGTTGACAAATGCTGACTGATACTAAGTGGAACTGATTCAAAAGTGTTCCATTGTAATGACCAACCGTTTGAAGTTGTTTTTAAAAGTTATATTAAATAGACATCTTTATCACTAAATGAATTTAAAATTATTCAATCAATATAATAAGCAAGTAATTCATAAAATAAAATTTGAAAAACAAAATCATTCACGTAAGATTCTATGATCAAACTTTTATTCTAGCTAGATGACAGATTAAGTAAATGAAAGTGTTGAATAGAAGCATTTTGATATATCCACACATAAAAAAACATTTTGAGAATTTTGACGGGTATACAATAAAGTTTATACAAATAGTTACACAAATGTGTAGAGCTAAATTCAATACAAATAAGAAGATAAATGCCTCTGGGATGTTGAGCTAAACCATTGTAGTTTCACTATTGAATGTCCACGGATTAAATTTTATATAATCATTTCATGACTGAATTAAACTTTAATTTTTTTTCCTCAACTGGGCTTTTGATACTTCTTGATCATCAAAATAAGCTTTCCTCTTTCTTCTCATTTCATTAAAACATGAATCGATTCTCAAATTGGATTGTCTCAGTTTTCCTTCCAAGAATAGGACCTATTCATATAAGCCTCTGAATAAGGAGTCTTCCAAATTCATGTTGTCAAGAAAGTACTTCAACAAAAGCGAAAAGTACCAATGTACTTCCACATCTTTCCACTGTTTGTAGAAAATAAACTCCATTCAGCGGAAACATTATAAATTTGAGTGGAGCTTGAGAGGCTTCCACTTGGATTAAATTATAATCACATATTTACGATCGAATTAAACTCCTGGCTCTCAACTGGCTTCTTTTGATACTTTGATCATCAAAGGCTTTCCTCTTCTTCCTCATTAAATGAATCCATTCTTCCTCAAATTCGGGATTTGGTTCTACGCTTTCCTTCAAGTGGAATAGGGGACGCCCCATGCTTCCTCTGAATGCTCAGTCTTCCAAATTCATATTGTCAAGAAAGTACTTCACCAAAGCGTGAAAAGAAATTCATCAATGTACTTCCCACATCTTTCCACCACAGAAATAACCTACCAGTGGGACATGTGATAATGTATAGAGGAGTTTGAGATGCGGCCTCTTTTAATATTTGATCTTCTCTCTTCTTCGTCATTGCTCTCACACAGAGCAGATAATCATCATTTCAGCATCTTTCAAGAAGGTATTTCTTTTCTTGGTGGTCGTAAATGATTGTAAAAAAATGTGTGTTGGGATTGGCACCCATATGAGAGGGTTTCACAGCTGGCAGACCTGGTGGCAGACAATTTTACTGTGCCTGATATCCATGGCACATCCTATATAAAACCAAAAAAAGTACCATGATACAAGTATAGATATTGGTAAATATTTTGCCCAGATGTCTCTCATTTGCGCCACAACAAAAGACTTTACGTTTCTACGCGCACATTTGCAGGCAAATGACAAATCGTCATGATAAGTCGATGTTAACATTTGAAGCCAAATGTTCAGCTGTTTTCATTCCATCTGTTCCAGATCCGGATCAGTAAAAGACAATAGTCTCCATCTTTAGTCCATGACGATGTTGCTACACTTTGCTGCATATCGCAAGCTGTCAGCTTTGAACCTCTTTCCATCACTCCATTCCTCAAGTGCTCAGGTATGAAGAGGTCTGTTTGGGATCTGATGACATTTTGTGAGCTACTCCAGGGATCCTTGCTGTTCTTAAACGCGCGTAGAAAGAAACATTGCTCTTGATGTTTTCTTTGAAGGTCACTAACGTTGACTGATCAAACTCGTTTACAAAACCCTAATACGTTGGTTGCTAAGTGTGAAAGTTTTTCTATGCATCACTGGCTCTGCTGATCTAACTTCCACAGTCCCGCCCCTAAGTGGGGAAGCAGGTAATGGACTCGCCACTTATTACCAAGCGTCTCTTCCGAAGAATGAAATTAATCTGAAAAGAAAGAATATCGTACAGAATTAAAGATCTGATTTAGAAAGATATGCTGAGGATCTATAAATTATTATAGTTTCCTTACAAATTCTTAACAAAGAGCATTAGATAAAAAAAGATGATATATTCAAAGTGTAATAACTCCAAATCTTTTTTGTAATGGAAAACAAATAATACTAAGAATTTCTACATGTAGCCATTTGCAGAATTTAACTCCATCATTAAGGTAGATTGAGTTCATATCTCATTGTGTATCGCCAAGGAAAGGCTGTCACAAGACATACATTCATAAAGTACAGCTCAAAATTTTAAAAAACTGAGTTACATACTTCCCTAGATCAGAATTTCTGTGGGACACTAGTGGACTTTTGACAAGAAATTGATTTGGAATTCATTGTTTCTTGGTTAAGGTTAGAAGAATCTTTTTATGCCAAGAGTAAAGAATTCTTGAAAATATTTCCTTAAAAAATTTCTTTAAGAGGTAGTAGCTATCAAAGTCTTTGTATACAAAATTGTTCCAATTTTCGTGTCAATGTAATACATCGATAATTGAACCTGTTTGAATGAAATTTCAAGTTAGCATGCCCAGAAAGATTTGTATTTGATATAACTTGGTTTTGTTACTAAATTTTTTTTGAATTGTGGATTTATGGTTATGCATAATACTTCAGCCATTCCTGCTCTTAATCAAAAGCTACAGGCAAGGAAACCCTTGAGAAATTAGTGGGATACATTGTATTCTTATAGTAAACCATTTTCCTGATTAAATATGATCGGAAATTTTACGAAAGAGCAATATCGTAAATCATGAAAGATGCATGGGTTAAATCTAACTTTTACTTCTTCGTAAAAAAATAATTTTGTAATAATATTGATTGAAGCTATGAGAAACCAAAATTTTATACTGGCAAAATTATTTATATTGATCTTTATAGAAAATCAGTAATTTTAATGATAGATTCTAATCATTAAATCTTGAGAAAGAAAAAAAGATACATTTTGAAACTAAAAAAGTTAAATAACAAGTCACCACGTTTTTAAGAATGCTGCATTAGAGGATTAGGGTTAGCCACCTTTATGACTCAGTTTGTTTCCTTTTGGTCGTATTTGGAATTTAATCTTACATCATTTATAATTCACGGTTCCTTTAATGACGTAATTTTTAACGATTGTGTATTTAACCATGTTCTTTCAGTGGGCGTTGTTTTCACAAGTACCAGGATGTCTTAGTTATCACTTTACAGTTGACTGTCAAGGCTATATATTGAAATAACAGAAGAATCAACTTCACTCAATATACAACAATGGACGTTAAAACCATAAAAATTGTCATTAATATTCCATTATTAATATTTCCTATGCGTCGATTTTAATTTCAAGACTTTATTCGAGATTTTGTAATGGAAACAACCAACAGGTGAAAGATATTTTTGTCATTTCCGGTTGTCAGGGCGTTCTTGTTATACTGGTTGAAAATCATGAAGTTTCCAGATCTACCGCTGTTCGTTTGTTGTGAAAAATTCCAGAAAAGATGATTGAAATATCTAAATTCATTGAATATAATTCATATTTGGAAACAAATAATACGTCATTATAGCTGATTCTTATACTGTGGCCAGCTGAACCATCTCTAATATATTGAACAGCTGAAAACTGAATGCAGGAAATAATTAAGTTTTGGAAGGATTCTGGAACCAAAAAAATTAGTTTGACCCTCCTTTTTCCAGAAGAGCTCAAGCAAATTAAACGTCAATACCCAAAATCAAAAGAGATGGTTTCTATAACAATCAAAACAATAATATATTTTATATTTCCTGCCAAACCACCTTGTATGGCTGCCAAAAAATTTGAATTTAATGCAAACTTGACTACACCAAAAAAATTATTGGCGTTAAAATACAAATTTAAAGCAACCTGTACAATATTCTTTCAGTATCATCAAAATATAAACTACTGCTGAGAAAAAGACATTGAAAAAAGAAAAAGTTAACGTAAATATCATAAGGCAAAACTAGTTCCACTACGAAATTGAGGATGTTAAAAGATACTAATTAAAAGACCATTAAGACAGATTCATCAAAAATATAAATGTCGGGAAAAATTGAAAAGAAAATAAAGGGTATTTCAAAAAAAATGGACATTTACTCAAATAGGGATACTTTCAAACTTCTTTGTAAACTTTGGCATAAGCATGGATTTAAACAAGAATTTATTAATCTGATCCCTCATCAAAATGTTTGAATAGAGGACAATAAATCAATCGAACCCTGTCGCTTGGAAAGCTTTTCATTTTGTTAAGATGGAAAGGTATTAATTTATCATGAATTTTATTTTGTATTATAATAAAAAACTGAAGGCATTAATTGATGAAATTATTGATCTAAAAAATGTCTTTTGCTAAAAGAATATTTTAACTAAAAAAGTAAAAAATACATTGAAATATTCTTCCAAAACAATTAGAAGAAATTCTATTGTTTCAAAGATTCATTTTTACATTAATGGTAGCTGTATCTGGAGACAATTTTTTTCTGGATACCGAAGACACTGGTGTGTCCTAGCACAGTTTTTGTAAAATCTTTTGATATATATTACACCCCCTACTGCCAACCCCAAGAACAATCACGTTGCATTTCTTGGACCACTACATGCAATCCCAGCTCGTTTGCTATACAGTTACAGCATTTTGCTAGATAGGAAATTATAAATACAATAATTACTGAAAGTAAATTTAAATTGTTCATGAAATCCAAATTAATTTTTCCTAAATTAGAAATTAAAATATTCTGGTTGCATTGTATATATGTAAATGTTAGAAAGAAATTTAATGTTAATATTTAAAATTCAAAGATGATTAAAAGCAAAATATATTTTCTACTCAATTCAGAAATCGGTCATTTAAATTCAAGGTTAAGCACTTCTTTAATCTAATTCTTCAACGGTTTGTTTCAGTAACATAACTTTCATTCCACTAAAGTTTTAAGTTTAAAAACCGATATGGTGGCAGTCTTTTCCAAATCTTCAGTCAATTTTTTTTTTTAAAAAATTTTTTTTTCCACCCAAAATTGTGCCATTCCACTTTTCAATTAAATAATATTATTGCTCAAGCAAAAGCTACCCCAATTTGGTATATACATGCTTGTCCCAATAATTATTTAGTCAAGAAAGTTGGGAGAAGTGTTCTTTAGTGTGGGTCATTTGTGTAAACTCAAATCCAAAATGCTAATTTGTCGAAAGAAATGATTTAACCCATCCTGCAACCATTCAGTATAGTTTATTATTTTAAAGTAGAGTATCGGTTTGAAACATGTTCATATATTACTCCACAAAAATTAAAACCCCCTGTAATAATATTTACCCTAGATTTTGTAAAATTTATTGTATCCTTTTCAAAAAATTTCAAACATCGTTTTCGCCAGCAAAATCTTAAAATGGCCTTTTAAACGAAATGTTGCTCCGCACATGTAAAAAACACTCACCCAATTATTACACTCATGTCCATAAATTGTTGATACACTAGAACTGGCACAGAAATTGAACTCCCCAAAATAAAAATTGCCCTGTAGAATTGACGTCATAATAACCTGAAGAAGAATATGCAATGGTGAAACCACCAGATGGCGCGGAGATGGAAAATGTCACAAATGACGAGGTAGAGGGGCATATAAGGGAATGGTGGCAAAAGAAGTAAAATTGTTCCACAAGCGCTTTAATTTTCGTACAACTGCATAAAGGTGGCAATAAAGAAGCATTTGATGATTTTTTTTACGTGGGTAGAATTATCGGACTGGAGTCGTGGACGTACCCAACTGAATGGCATCCGAGGAACTGGAATCGCAAGAGTGTCATCTCCAGGTTTTGGCAAACGATTCCAAGATGATAGGAGTAGATTACAGCACGTCGCCCCTCAAGGAGTTGAAACGTCAGGGACCGTATTCGCAGTTACTGAACAGACGCAGCATACACACCTGTCTCGCCACTCTTCAGCTACCGGCACGATAACACCGTACAGACGCTTAGGCACATTGGTCTATATGCTCGTAGGGCTTCCGGCTGACAACCCACTCACCGCAACCTCACCGATTAGCCTGGAGTAAGATATATCAGGACACTGCAGCAGTGGTCTGCAGTGATGCCTTCACGAGTCCAGGCCAGGTTTTGCAGTCTGATGCTGACTTCACAGAGAGCGCTGTACCCGTTACCACCAAGCATAGCATCATTGAACGACACCGTTAGCAGTGCAGGAAGGTCGTTTGGGAGGAATGACTTGTTCCAGGAATCACCTGCATGTTCAGGAGTGTAAATCGACATTGCCATCTACTGGGATGTCAGTCTGGAACAAATATGGCAATGCGTTTGCTCGGGGCGCCATGGTGTTGAATTTCGCCATGGGTGACAACGCCTGTCCCCAAAACATTGTAGACGAATGCTTGACCTGAGGATGGCTTCCTCACCCATATTCGGGCCAGTACTTACTCCTGGACCATAGAGCATGGGATGGCACCCCATCTGTAGCCTGTCAACCCCTCCCCAACCTGTCTACCGGAACTGAGGCAGCCATTTACGAGTGTAATATTCCCAAGACTGATTGATAATTTGATACTCAGTACGCCTAGGTACAAGGCCTGTATTGGGTACTCTGGGAGACATATACCCATTAACCATCATACTCCTGAACTCACGTTATACTGTTTTGTAAATTGTTCCTTGAAACTTCCAGCCCAGGGAGTAAAAAATCGCAATTTTAATTAATTATGTCAAACATATAGCATCTATTTGTTCTTGAACTTTGTTTTAATAAAGGATCTTGGGCAAATAAGTCTTGTTTTAGTTTCTGCCCTTTCATGAACTTCATTATCCCAATTTATAGACAGAGTGTATTATGAAGGGAATAGTAAAATCAAAATGAACGAAAATTAATGAAAACATTAGACCTTGAATTAAAATTAATTAAAATTCTAATGCATTTACGTAGCTGTTTCCTGATAGAATAATGAAAACAAAATGGAAATTTCAGCAGTCAAGTTAAAACAAAAATAGGCATTAATAAAAGTAAAATAAACAGATAAAAAAGCAAAATAGAACTATGTGTATCATATTTACAATGAGCAAAATGGAATAAAACTGTAAAAAGAACCAAAAATGGAGCACCTCCTCAGAGGCCACACGCCACCTGAAGCCCCAAAGCATTGAAAATTTAAATAAAGGAAAGACTATTAGTCAAAATTATCTTCCGTATCTTAGTTCTTTTGTCCAACCTCAAAAAGGATAAAGAAAAATATGACACTCAGGCCAACAGAATCAAAATGAGACAAATCAAAAAAGTAATCCTCTTTCAAGAACAGACGCCTTCCTCAAAAAAGTGAGGCCTGACAAGACAAGGAAGCAAGCCTGTAGCGCCATTCCATGAATTCAAAACTGGCTCTCCAGAAAACAAACAGATCTTAAAAACTGTTTTAGAAATTTAATTGACTCTGGGAAACAAACCAGATATCCGTTAATTTATAATACATTTTGGAATTATCTAAAGCTATCAAAAGTATATTATATTAAATATTTTAACCAATAATTATATAGAAAATATACCTTTAAAATTTTAAAATGAAGACAGCATGAAAATTGCAGAGGTAATAGCTTTGAACTGGTAAATCTTTACGTTTCATCATAAACTGTCGATCTCTTAATCTATACCTAATCAGATCCAAAAAAAATGTCATAATTGTCCACTCATTATTAGTTTCTGATGAATTTAAGCTCCTCTGAGGCAAGCAGTCAGAAATGAAATTTCATATTATCGTAATTGAATAATAAAAGGTCATCACAATAAAACAACTGAAAAACAAGCTCATCTCTAATTACCTTCTCTCAAATGAATGAAGAAATAAATTAGCCAATACCGTACAGAAGCAACAACCCAATAGGAATTCCAAGAATCCTGTTTATAGTTAATTCATTAAATAAATAATTTCACAGTATTAGTTTGCAAATTTCAACCATTTGTATTTATCAATTAAACTGCATTATAGATCATAGTACTGAGCAAGCTTCACTAATACGTGGGAGTATCAGTAAAAGAGATTGCAACCGGTCGTAAAATATTATAAATTTATTTTGATAAAATTCAAAATTTTAGGTATTATTGTCAAATGATAAAGTTCTTCTTCTTTTATTGTTAAGAATAATTTAAGAAATTTGAAGAATAATTCTACTGAAAGTAATACCTATAGGCATTGAAAATACAAGTGACAAATCTGAAATTTAATGAATTTTATGAAATTTTACAGGGAAAAGGTATGATAATCTAGAAATTGGTTTTAATTCTTAGTTTTAGCAAAGGAAAATCCTTTTATCGTTCTTTTTACAATTCAAGTTGACATGTTTTATTTAACGGCCTTATTAATGAATACGTCCTTGAATTGTGATTGGCACAGAGCTTATACAAAAATTATTTCCTGCCTTATCACCCAGTAGTAATAATGATTCTACTTTAAATTCCTCAATTTCTTTACGCCTACTGGAAGAAAAAATGCCTCTATATTATCCCTGCTACATTTCAAATTCCATTCTTTACTCTTTGTTGGGTACAATGTTTATTCTCCAAACTTCATCACAAATGGATATTTTCTAAGTAACCTTAACAAAATATTTAAGTCACAATTGATGGAATTAATAATCCCATTGTAATAACTTCTTTTTTCTGCTCAAATGAAGTTCCCTTTTCATAATATCAAGAGATATGGATTTAAATATTTAAATTACCCGTGATATGTCTCTGTCATTTGAAAAAATCCTTATAATCTTCTATCATTATAATAGTAGTGTGTATTGTTATCAAGATTTTACAAAAGTAATTATAGAAGGAATTTGCTGTTTAAGAGTCCTTGAAATTTAAAGGCAGTTGAAATGGCCAGAAATATTCTCAATGAGAAAAATATTTCCTTTTTATATCATGAAAATTTTAGTGTAACTTTAATCCTTCAAACACGAGATCATAAGTACACAACACAAACTTTCACTCTTGTTTTCAACCTTGAAGAGTCCATTTTGCAATCTAAGTTTAAATTTCCACAAATCAAAATATATTTTAATGTTACATTCTTTTTTTTTTTGAATTCTTAATTCCCTAAATTTTATTATTAAAGGTTTCATTATTTCTACGTTTAAAATATTATAGTTTTTAATTTTATTAATATTATCAAAAGTTATGGTCAAGATTACATAATTCCCAGTTCCTCCACCCAGACATCAAAATTACCACCTTTACCCTTACCTCTTTTTAATCTAAATTTTATTATAAGTTGTCTTAGAAAATCTTGAAAATGTTGAATTTATTATAGATACAAATTCTTATTGACCTCTGCATCCCCACCACTAATCTGTCCATACGGGGTATGAGCTCTAGACCTGTGATTTAAACAAATCTTCAGACACTTCACAGATCTATAATACTATTCTCTCAAGGATCAAACACATGTCGAACCATGTTCCTGAAATGAATGTCTACAATCATGAGAGAACTGTTACCTAAAACTGTTTGTCACTGATCCATGTCCAATTAACTCTAATATTTAATCGGTATAATTAACTGATATAGGCCAGATTACATTCCATACCGAATCTAAAATAAATAACATTTCCTTTAATCGGCTAAAACACCCTCTAGTCCTTCAATATCCATCATTTGCATCCACAAGGAAGTAGGATTACGGTCTTCTATCTAATATTTCCACATTCTAAATTTTAATGATTCATGTCTAAGATATGTGCGTAACTTTTATCCATGACACCCCTCGCTCAAAGTAATCCACAAAGTTCTTGGTAAAGGCATGATGCAGCTATGAAATTGTATTATATGAATTGTTATAGACAAGTACTTTGAAAACCTTTTTCCTATTTTAAAAGTTGAAAATCCCAATAAAACACTATTCAAAAAATAATCCAAAGTCTAAAAGAAATTAAAGTTACAAAATTCATAAAATAATAAAATACCGTATTAATGAATATGACTGGTAGCTAATACAATAAAATACACGAAAATAGTAGTAAAATTGATAAAATGAACGAAAATTAAATTAAAATTAATGAACTTGAATTAAAAAATTAATTAAATTGAATGTGATTATACAGAAAGGGCGTGAACATGTAGCCGTTTCTGATAGAATACACGAAAACAAGAACTTCGAAAAATAAGTTAAAACATAAAATAGGTAACAATAAAACCCAAAGTAAAACACATAAAAAAAGCAAAATAGAAACGAAAATACATTTTACAATGAAAGCAAAAATGGAAATAAAAACTGTAAAAGAAACCAAAGTATCCTCCTCAGAGCACACACCATTGCAGCCCCAAAAGCAAGACAAAAAATTTCTGAACAAAGGAAAGACTATTGGGTCAAAATTATTCTTTAGGTGGTTCGGATTCTTTTGTTCCAACTTCTAAAGGATAAAAAGAAAATAAGATAGATTCAGACACAGAATAAAATAGACAAATCAGGTGTAATCCTTCGCTAACAGTGGTTTGATAACATAAGGCTGCGTTATCATCATCGTAGAAGTAAGAATTCAGTCTGCCTCAGAAAATTATTCTAAAATCCAGCCTAGAAATTTGTTGATTTCTGAACAATGACTAATATCTTTAATATATTTTTAATGAATTAAGTTTACAGTATTATATTAAATATTTTAATCCTGAGTTAATTTGAGAGGAATTTTCAGGCCTGAAATAGTGAGGTTTGCAGAGGATAGTTTGAACTTAAATTTACGTTTATCGAGTAAATTCTTCGATCGTATTTCACCTATGTTTGTCTTCAGATTCAAAAAATTGAAGATATCCACTTCATTATTGTTTTGATTGATATAAAGTTACATGGAATTAATGATTAACATAATAACACAAAGGTCATCACGGGAACGGAATTGATCAGTTCATTCCTTGGGTAATTCTCTCACAAACCAAATGGAAGAAACAAATTGTACAATGCGCCGTGGAGTAGAAGCAACAACCCATAGGAACGTTAACTTGTTTGCAGTTAATCTAAACAAAATAATTCTACAAAATAAAGCCTGCAAAACTTCTAACCATTTATATTTATCAATTGCACCAGTGTTTGTAAGCAGATCATATGCATTTGGCAAGCTTCCAAATTAATTTATTGTGGGAGACCAGCAAAGAGATTTCAAAATCAAAATGCAAAAATATTACAAATTTCCATTTTCCCTTGATAAAATTCCAAACTCAGTACTATTACGATAAAGTTCTCTCTTTTACTTTTAAGCTACAATAATTTCTTTAAGAAATTCTGAAGGAATAATTACTATAATAATTATAGTAGCCAGTGCCAATAAGACAAATCTGAAATTAATGGATTTTATGAAATTTTGTGTGGGAAAAAGGTAAGATAATTTAAATTATTGGTTTTAATTTTAGTTTTTTTTATGCTAAAATCCTTTTATCAAGTTCTTTTGCCAAATTTGAATATAAGTTTATATGTTTCATTTGAATTATATTCATTGGTGAATAATGTCCTTGAATTGTATTTGCATAATATAAAATTATTTCCTGCCTTTATCAACAGTAATAATGAATTTCATTTTTTAAATCCTCAATTTCTTTAAGACGCCTATTGAAGAAAAATGCCTCATTAATATCCCTACAATCATTATCATAAATTCCATTCTCCTTACTTTTAAGTATGCATGTTTCCATCAACCTCACTGTAATAAATATTTTCTGGGCAACTTTTATAACAAAATATATTTAAGTCACAATTGATGGAATTACAATCCTAATAGAACTAAACTTTTTCTAAGCTTAAATGTCATCTTGTATAATGTATTAGAATTTTAATTTAATTTCTTAATCAAGTTCTATTAATTCTTTAATTTAATTTTCGTTCATTTTACTCACTTTTTTACCACTTGCTATTTCGTGTATTTTTATTGGTATTAGAGGCCAGCAAGTGCCATCTCATCATTGTTACTGTTTATTGTCTTATATGAATCTTTTATGGTTTTTAATTTTCTTAAGGTTTGATTATTTTAATAATTGTTTCTGTGGATTTTTTCCAGTTTTTTTGAAATAGAAAAAAAGGTTTTTTCAAAAAAATACTTTATTTACTATGCTGATCTGTCACGAATTTTTGAAGCGTACGGTCTGTCGCGCGTTTTAACTGTATATAATTCGTGGATTACTCTTTATAGGGTATGATAAAAGTTTTGCACATATCTTGAAACGCAGATTCATTTAAGAAAATTTAGGGAAATGGAAATATTAGATGTAAGACATGTCCGTTGGTTTGTGAGTAAATAGATTGATAATAAAGAACTATGTATTTTTGTAAAATTAAAAAATAAGCATTTATTTAATTCATTGTAAAGAATGTAATCTTAACTATATCGGTCAAACCTGCACAAATTTAAATTATTAGAAATTAATGGACATAGATCAGCACAACAATTTCTAGAAATAATCATGATTATGAGCTTATTCACTCTGTATTGCCTCTGAGAGAACACCACATTGTTTTGATCCCTTGCACAATAATATTATAGACTTTTAAATCACTTTAATCTGTGGAAAATCTCCTGTTCATCCGTCCAAAAACCTTCTTCCCAAAGGACACCCAAATAAATGAAACAGAGGGATATGGACCCAATAAAATTGTACTATAAATCAGTTTTCAAAGATTCTCTAAAGAATAAACGAATAAAATTGGATTAAAAGTGAGGGCAGTAAAGGTAATTTTGATATTGAGGTTTGAGAATTTGTGAATTATGTAACTTTGACCTACAACTTTGAGATAATATTAACAAAATTAAAAAAACTAGCTTTAAAACGTAGAAATAATAGGTTTAAAATGGTCTTTAATAAATAAATTTATAGAATTGCACTTAAGAACAACATTAAATATAATAATTCTTGATTTTGGGCAAATTTAAATCCTGGAATTACCAAAATGATCAAGGTTAATGTGAAAAAAAAAAAGAACTTTGTGTTATTACTTTCCTGATCTCTGTTTTGAAGGATTAAAGTTACCTAAAATTCATGATAAAATACTTTCCCGTTAAAAGATATTTTCTCATTACTCTCAACTGCCTTTAAATTTTCAAGGACTCTAACAGCAAATTTGTAAACTATAATTACTTTGCAAAACTTAATGAGATTAACAATACACCGTTGTATTGTAAATATTTGAAGATTATATGACTTTATTGTTTTATAAAAAAATAAGAAATAGATAAAGACAGGGAGCATATCATGAAAATTTAAATATTGTTAAATCCATATCTCTTTAGAGATATTATGTAAAAGTAAAACCAAATTTAGGCTTAGACAGTTGGTCCTATTAGGATTTATTAATTCCATCAATTGTGACTTAAATATTTTGTATTGCAAAAGTTACAGAGACATCATTAAAGCCATTTGAGGATTTGAGAATGGAACAAAGTGTATCTTTAAAAGATGTAAAGAATGTAATTTATGAGTAACATTTGTAGGGATATTATTAGAGGTATTTCATTAGTATCTTAAAAAAAGAAATTATGATTTAAAAAATACCATTATTACTACCAGCTGATAAGGCAGGAAATAATTTTTGTATAATGTAAATCAAGTCAGACATTATTCTTTTAATGAGAATATAATTCAATAAGTAAAACTTATCAAATTTGGCAAAAAAATAACTTGACAGTGATTTTAAAGAATTGCTAAAAAAACTAAAATTAAAACCAATAATTTAAATTACATCCTTACCTTCCTCAATTGGTAAAATTTAAGTAAAAACTATTAAATTTCCCTAGATTTGTCACTGTGGCACTTGGCTGCTATAATTATTACTTTGGTAAATTATTCTTCAAATTTCACTATTCTTAATAAAAAATAAAAAAGAAGAAGAGAACTTTATCAATGACACAATACTAAAATTTTGAATTACTAAGGAAAACAAATTTTATAATATTTTTACATTTTGATTTTGCACTTTTTGGCTAGTCTCCTACCACCCATAATTGAAGCTTGCTCAAATGGCCATGATCCACCAAATACTCATTTAATTATAACATAAATGGTTAGAAATTTGCAGAGCTACATTTGTGAGAATTATATTTATTTAATGGAATTAACTACTTTATAAACAAGTTCTTGGAATTCTGGTGGGTTGTTGTTTCTCCATGCATTGGCTTTCAATTGGCTTCTTCTGCCCATTGAGAGAGAATTAATTAAGAATGAACTTGTCTTTGATTCCGTTTTATTGGATGACCCTATTATTTACCATGATAATGTTAATTCCATTCTTAACAAGACCATAGAGTGTTTAAATTAAATAAAAAACTAATAAATGAAGTGGATAAATGTAATTCTTGATCTAAATTAAAATTATAAATTCAGAAGGCCTTGAGCTGTATATAAACGTGTAAAGATTTTAAGTTCAAAGCCATTACACTCTGCAATTTCATACTCTTACGTCATTTTAAAATTTTAAGAAATTTATATTTTCCTCTAAATTAATAGATTAAAAAATATTTAGAATAACCAATATACTTTTATTAAAGTTTCAATTTAAAATATATTGTGATAAATGGATATCCTGTTGTTTCTGAAGTCAATAAATTTCTAAAAAACAGTTTTAAGAATCTGTTTTCTGAGAATAGTTTGAATTCTTCTCATAGATGGCGCCATGAGTCACTTCTTGATGTTATCGGTCTACCTTTTGTATGTCCATATTCCTTGTGAGATTTGTCGCAAAACTTATTTTGATTCTGTTACAGGTATCTGTCTATATTTTTTTCCTTTTATCCTCATTTTAGGTGGGGTTGAAAAATTCAGGCTGTTGCCAGCAATACGTAACTGAATCTAGCATGTCGA
>BGPR01005175.1:10445-98176 GCA_013235015.1 Araneus ventricosus | reverse complement strand
AAAATCGTAGCTATGTGTCCTATTTTGAACATAATTGGTCAGTAAAATGAGATGCTATTTTTAAACAAAATTCTCTTTAATATAGGATAGGCAGAACGCTCCATATTGGGAAAATATATAAGGAAACCAAGGGGCACTATGGAATACTTTGAGCAAGGGGTGTCCATGGATAAAAAGTTACTTGCATACATATTGAACTCGGATCGATTAAAAAAATTTAGGAAATGTGGCAATATTAGATGTAAAACATGTCCTTCAGCAAGCGAAATGCAATTGGGAAAGGATAGCGAGGATCTGGAAGTTTTTTGTAAAATTAAAAATGTTATTTATTTAATTCAATGTAAAGAATGTAACCTCAACTATATTGGTCAAACCTGCACGGAATTAAACATTAGAATTAATGGACATAGATCAAAAATAAAAAATTTCAAAAAATACAATTCTCATGATTACGAGCTTGTTCATTTTCAGGAACACAATTTTGAGAACACTGCTCTTTTTATCCTTGAAAATAACATTATGGATCTTCATAAAAGACTTGATCTAGAAAATTTGTATATTTGCAGCCTTAAAACTCTCTTCCCATATGGACTTAACAGCAAACTAAATGGTGAGGGTTACAGCGAATTTGATAAAATTTGTATTTATAAAAAATTCAACATCTTCAAAAATTTCTTAAACACGAATAATAAAAAATTCAGATTTAAAAGAGGTAAAGGTAAGGGAGGAAATTTAGTTATATGTATGAAAGAACTTCAGGATTTATGTAATCTTGACCATAACTTGGATAATATTGATAAAATTAAGCATTATATTTTTAAAATTAAAAATGACAGGCTTAAATGGTTTTTTAATAATAAAATTGAGGATTTAAAATTTAATAACGGTTTTGTCAAAATTGTCTTCTTTGATTTGGTAAAATTTAAACTAGGAATTTCTAATAATAAACTTCTTTTCAAAATTAACAAAATTGAGAAAAAGGAATTTTGTGTTATTAATTTTCTTGATATCTCATTTGAAGCTATAAAGTTACCTGAAATTTTACATGATAACAAAAAATACTTTCCTGTTAAGGATGTTTCGGTCATTTCAACTGCATTCAAATTCTCAAGGACTCTTAAAAAGCAAATTTGCAACTATAATTTCTTTTGTAAAAATTTAAATGAGATCAACAATACACACTGTTTTTGTTTTGAAGAAGAATATAAGGACTTTATTGATAAGGATAGGGGGCACATTATCACTGGTAACTTGAATATTATTAAATCAAATTCTCTTAGAGATATTATGTTAAAGGGAACTAAATTTAGGTTAAGGAATAGAGTTAGTCAAATTAGAAAGGTGAATTCCATTAATCGAGACTTAGATGTTTTTATTGCAAATATTGCCAGGAAATATCATTGGCCCATTGAAGGATTTGGTGAATGGAAGCAGAGAATCCTAATGGAAGCAAAAAATAGAATTAATAATAATAAAAGCAAAATTTCTAATAGAGGCATTTTCTTCAACGAGCATCTTAAAAAAGAAATTGAAATTTTAAAAGGGAAATTTATCATTACAACAGTTGATAAGGCAGGAAATAATTTTTGCATTATGTGTAAACTTCACTTCAAGGAAATAATGCTTAATGAATATAATTCAAATAATACGTATCAATTAATAAAATTTGGCAAAAAAGAACTTGACAAAAGAATGTTAGCACTTGCTAAAAAAACTAAAATTAAAACCAGTAATTTAAATTATCCTTACCTTTTTCCCACTATAAAATTTCATAAAAATCCCTTAAAATTTAGATTTGTTACTTGTAGCACTGGTAGTTATAATTATTATTTTGGTAAAGTCTTCTTTAAATTTCTAAAAATTATTCTTAACAAAATCAAAGAGGAAGAGAGCTTCATTATTGACAATAACACTAAAATTTTGGACTTTATCAAAGAAAATAAAAAAATTAGTAGCATTCATACATTTGATTTTGAAAATCTTTTTACTAGCCTCCCACATAATAAATTAATTGAAGTGTGTTCTAATTTATTTGATATTTACCTTAATACTGATTTAATTGATAAAAACAAATGGTTAGAAATGTGCAGGGTTAATATTTGTGAAAATTATCTCTTTAATGGAATTAACTACTTTAAGCAGGTTCTTGGTATTCCTATGGGTTGTTGTTTTTCAAGTGCACTAGCCGATTTATTTCTCCACTCATTTGAGAGGGATTTAATTAAAAATGAAATTGTTCATGGTTTTCGTTTCATTGATGACCTTTTAGTCTTTAATCATAACAATGTTAACTCCATTTTTAGTTGCTATCCAAAAGAACTCAAATTAAATAAAACTAATAATGAATTAAACAAATGTAATTTTTTGGATCTAGAAATTGAAATCGGGAATTCAGATATTTTGGTTGGAATTTATGACAAAAGAAAGGAATTTAATTTTAAGGCTATTTCACTTTGCAACTTTCAGACAAATCTTGATTTTAGAATTATTAAGAACTCTATTTATTCTCAAATTAATAGGATTAAACACATCTGTAATAACCACTCTTCTTTTGTCAAAGCCCTAGGTAATTTAAATAATAACTTAAAGGATAACGGATTCCCTTTTTGTTTCCTTAAAACTTGATTTTTAAAAATTAGTTTTTGTTCTCCTGAGAAATAGTTCAAATTTTTATTCATAGATGGAGCTACTGGATAGCTTCTAGATCGTTGATTGTTTTGTATCTATTGCGTCACTTTTCTGATTGGCTTGCTTCTGAAAGAAGGTAAATTTTTATCTCTTTCTTTTGATTATGAATTAAAAAATTTTGGATTTATGTTCTTTATTTGGTGGCCGGACAAGATTCAGACCACAGGAAGGAATAAATTTTGACTTTTTGTCTTTCCTTTCCACAGAAAATCTTGTTCATTTTGGAACTAAAAATGGCGTGTGGTTTCTGATGAGTGAGCCATTTTAGTTCCTTTTCATTTTGAATAATTTCTTTACAAATTGTTCTAAGTATTGGTAAATTTTGGTTTCTCTATAGTTCTTGTTGTATTTTTTTAAAAAATTTCTGTTGAAGCAATTACTTTTTGCAACTGCGTTTGCACGCAAAAACGTCTATTGTTTTCATTATTTTTCATTTTATCATTGTTTTCTTTTAATTTGTTTTCTTTTAATTTAAATTTCTTTTATTTGTTTTTGTATTTCGTTAGATTTGGCTGCATATGCGCCTTTCTATTTAATGCAAAATATGTTATTGTTTTTTATTTTAATCAAAATTTAATTAATTAATTTTGCTAAATTTTAAGAATTATAACTAAGGAAAACGGGGACGATCTAATTGATTACTTATTATTAGGATTTACTTTAGTTTTTTTAAAATTTTTGTTATTAGGATTTAAATGGAAGTTTGAATATCCGTCTTTCGTTTATATCCAAATAAAAAATATCCATACCAGAAAAGTATAGAACACAGCAGGTTTAGATTAATTTAGACTACCAAACTGAAGTAGATGAATCAATTTGCAAACAATAGTAACACTCTTTGACGATAGATTTTGCGAACACGCATTAAGAAAGATTTCAAATTCCTAATAAAAATAGCGAGATTATGTACAATCAATGTAGATAATTTATGCTCCAGCAGCAAAACTAAAATAAAGACTCTTAACTCTCTGAAACCGGTTAGAGTGAGAATTCCAGTACCTCAAAAACTAAAGTAAATTTTCGCTCACGAAAGAGCATGAAATCTTTCCTTTCTTTACAGAAATTCCAGGAGGACGACACCCAAGGTTGGGCGATCAATTGCCAACAAAGAAAGGAACCGAGTTTCTCCCGTAAAATTCACCCAGGCGCCGGAAACCGCCTGAGTCCGGCCTCTGTCGAATCGGGCGGTTTGAGGCGGAATAGGGCTCATAGGGTTAATTTATTCTTATTATACTTAAAAATAGGTTATGCAAATATAGATTTAAAATACAATTTATTTTTATTTTTTTTGCTTTTTATCCATTCACAATGAAGGTTTATTAAAAATAGGTGTATATAATCGATTTAAATGTTTCATCATTATGCTGCTTAATTTGCTACTACTATATTTCTTTTTATTCTGACTTTAAGATTCATTTATGTAGCATTCGTCTGTAGATAAATTCTGAAACGATCTGTTCAAGAGATTCTTCTAGATAAATTTTATGTAAACAATCAGAGTAAGCATAAAATCTTAGACTCAGTTTATCGGATATACCTCAGCACCTTACTTGTGCAATAATCTGGTGCCGTGTTTGACACATTTTTGATACATTTACTAAAGATCAACGTCAATAAACTTTTACTACCAACATAATTTTCTTCCGAAAATTCTTAAGAATTTAGTACCATTAAATCTTTGCTAAAATGATCCTAAACTCCATCAGAAATTAAAATTTGAACTTTCATTATCCGGCTGTGCAGACCGAAGATGATTTATGTTTTAAAGTTTATCCGCAGCACATAACATACTTTACAGCCAAGAAGTACTAAAAGTTCGAAAATCAACATTCTTTGGGAGTGCAAGTCAACATTCTTTCCCTTCGCGATATATTTTCCTTGAGATTGCATTTCACCTATAAAGAATATTCAGGTCAACTTTGATCGATAACTTGAGATTTTATTTTTTCACGCTATGAGGAAGGGGAAGAATGTACGTGATTGTTGTAAAACTATATTGAATAAATTCATAGAAAGCACGATTTTCGTGGAAAATTTTTCATGGGTACCTCTGTTTTCCGCCGGAAAGTTTCACGAAGAACAATAGGTTGAATTGACTACCGTGGAACAGGAAAAAAATTCAGAAGAAATGAGATTGAATACAAAGCATTTCAGTCTTCTTCTTTTGGGTTAAAGAATGATTCTGAACCATTTAATATATAAACCAGATAAATTTACTTACCAAGAAAATTCCTTTTCTGATTGCGAATATAAAGTGAAATATCTTAAACTCTATTATTAATATACTTAATTTATGATTTTTTAGATATTTTGAATGGTAATACAAAGAGGTTATAATTAAAATATCCATGTTCTCAAAGCGTTATAAGAATATACGATTGTTAAAAAACCCCATCAAATCTCGTTGGTATATATTTCAAAACAAAATGATATGAACGATTTTTTTAAAAAATGACGGGAGGTTGTGTTTTTCAAATAGCCGCTGATGTTAAAGGCATAGGACTACTTTGCTCGCGTGACCCTGTTGTTCCTCGGTGGCCGTGGTGGCCTAGTGGTAAGGTCTCGGCTTTGGAGCCAGAGGGTTCCAGATTCAAAACCCGATTCCACTGAAGATCCGCCGTGTATGGGGCTGTTGCACGCTAAATCATACGTAGTGGCCAAGCGTCCTCCCGTTAGTGTGGCGTGGCAGTTTGGAGAGGGGGTTGCCAGCTCAGGTGTCGTCCTCGTCATCTGACCGTGGTTCAAAATTGCGAGGTCCGTCCCAAAATAGTCCTCGTGTTGCTTCGAAACAGGACGTTAATATATAACTAAACTTGTTCCTCGAAGTTTCTTGGTTACTCGCGATTCTCATATGTTTCTCGACGCTTCTAGGATTCTCTTGCTTCTCGAAGTTACTCGTGATTCTCTTATGTTTCTCGAAGCTACTTTCAACTCTCTTTTGTTTCTCGAAGTAACTCTCAGTTCTCTTTTGTTTCTCAAAGTTACTCTCAATTCTCTTTTGTTTCTCTGAAATACTAATATATGGAAAAATGGCGAAATAAAATTAAACTAAGGATGCAATGAAAATTGTTTTATTTCTTAATAAAATATATTACAATCTCAATTCTTTTGTTTTGAACTCTTCAATCGTGCGTGGATATGTTAAAATTCTGTGTAGGATCGGTTGACGATATGAAAAGTAACATACATAATTTAATAATTCGGGACTAATGTTTCTTGTAAAAGTTGAATCAATATCTGAATTCACCAGAGTATTAGGATAATTTGTTGGCACCCTGTTCAAATCAAAATGTTTCTTCGTGTAACCGAGCGCTTTCTCATTTTCCTTTTGACATCTACATTAAAGTCACCCATAACAATAATTGGAACATAATTATCTATATGAAACTTTTCATTGATCAGCAAACCCAAACCTGAACTCATTGTCAACGAATTTGTTGATGTTAAATCATCTGCGTTTAATTGCAAATTAGCTGCCGCTGCCTCTGAGGCCATTTTCTTTTGCTTCTTATTCTCATAATATCTTTCACATCTCTCTTTTGCAAGTAAGCCCGAACGTTCCTTCGAACTTCCTCCTGTTTCTTTCGTTCCCCTCCTGCTGCTTCTTTTGTTCCTCTTCCTGCTGTTTCTTTTGCTGCTTCTCTTGCTTCAATAATTATTTTCTTAACTTCTCTATATCGCGTTTGGTATCTATTTGGCGTTTCCTTCTTTGTAAATTTATATTTGGAGCCATTATTGTATTAAATTTGTCGATACAACATTTTCAACTCAATCACAAAATCTCGTTCGCGGAAACATGGCAAGCGAGAGCGTCAGCCAATTGTGCACGCGCATCTCATGCGTGTGACGTCACCAGTTCATGCGTATTTTTGCCCAACTCTGAGACTCAATAGTCGCTGAACTACAATTCCGATTTTTCTTTGGAATCAAATCTTAGTAATAGGGCTTAAGTCAGAGTACTGAAACTCCCAGCTTCAGTGACCAAAAAAGAAAAAAAATGCTTCATGGATGTCTACCGAACTGTTCCAGACATTCTTTAAGTGGTTGACCACTCCGTTTGGGCCAACAGCATAATTGTTACTTCATCAGGTATTCTACGACTTTCACATCGTTGGATACAAGCTGTGAACAAACCTGGTGACTACTATAAACATTTCAAGCTATAACCTATGTTGTATCAGTTATAATTATATGATTGTCACTATTAAATTCCCAACTCTTGCAAATACGCTTATTTGTTTGGAGATCATCACAGCTATGATTAAAATTTATTTTTAAAAAGTTGAGATATTTGATAAAAAAATCGATAATATGTATCACGGTTATAAAACTGAGATGATTGTATGGAGCAGATTGATTGTTAGGGCCTCCTAGTTATCAAGAATAAGCCCAAAATGTGTTTCGGTTATGCGATGATATAAAATTCAAGTTAGGCTAATAGATGAAATAAAATGCATATAATAGGGAACTTCAGACACATGTTATGAAATAAATGCAAAATTCAGATTAAATTTAGTGTTGTAGAGAAAAAAATTTTGTTCCACATTCCAAACGACAAAACTTATTTTCTGAGCCATATGTTCATTTTCAAAGAGGTCCACTAGTATTTAGTGGTCATTTTCTTTCTTCTTCAATAAAGCATCTACGCGCACTCACACACTCATCCAAACTGCAAACAGGAGATTTTTATCTCTGGAGTCAGGGGTGTGTCGTAGTATAAAGTAAATTATTTAGTGGCAAATTTTCTTTAAAATCTACAAGGAATTTTCTTAAGGTTTCAAAGTTTCGATTACTTGCCAAACAAATAAGATTTATCTACTTTCAGATCCATTTCCAGTGGGCTCAATGCTGCATGCTCGGATATGCAACTACTTGGAAGTTCAATCGAAAAACAAATATTTACCACACCTATATAAAACAATATAAATAAATTCTTCTCTGTAGTCAATAGAATATGAATATGATATGGAAATGACTTCTTTGATATTGGTTTTACTTTTTTAAATATTTAAATTGCAATCGCGATTTGCGTGGCCAGACATAAAAAATCATTTTTCTTGGAAAACCCACTAAATCCTTGTATGGTGATGCAAGGCACATAATTCAGTTTATGCATGAGACTCACTCTGGCAGTTATAAACTTTTAGCACGCCAACTTCCACTTAAATTTCCGTTATTGTTCTTTGTTTTTACAAGGCGGCATTCTTTGGATTACGGAAACAAGTGGTTTTTCAATGATTAGGCGGGCATAGCAACTTAACGCCTTGATTACCACATTCGTATACAGCCGCGATCTAAGCAGGCCATTGTCTTTTAAAACGAACTGCTTCTTGTTCAAGGAATAGCACTTTCAGGGAATTTTTCCTAACTGATTCGGGAGGTATAGTGTGATATGCGTGCAGGAGACCATTACGCTAAACAGTTTTCCCTGATGGTCTTTCAGATAAAGAAGATAAGGCTAATCTAAAACTGTTATTACAGAAAAAAACATTCTTATCGAAGCGATGGATCGTTATTATATGTAAATTTACTTCACTCCTAGTTTGTTTTTATTTTGAAGAACAGTTTCAAATAGGATTCAGGTTACTTTTTTTCTTTCCATGAAATTATACGTTATCAGTTTTCCTATCGGATTTTGGGGGGAGTGCTTATATTTGAGTAAACAACCCAAATGGTTAAAATCTAACGGTTATAGTAAAAATACAAAAGTTATTTATTAAGTTTACACATATTAATCTATGTAATCCTTTGATTGAGTTTCTGTTTTTTTTATTCTTTTTTGTTTCTTGAATTTTATTACGTTGGTTTTGTTCTGTAGCACCGATGGTGCTTTTGTGTTGTGTGTGTTTTTGTTTGCATTTGTGTATGTTTTCGTTTGTATTTGTATTTGTGTGTGGTTTTTTTTCCTATTTGCACGTAGCTCTGTAATCCATACCTTCCAAATAGGTAGGTTTGTTAATGTAATTGTAACTTTTTCCTTCCTTGGCTGGTCTCACTTCTCGCTGACTTGAAACCCTTTGGGTGAGTCGGTCGACGTGGGTTATGTATGTACATATTATTTTTAGTTGTCCTTAAGAAATGTTAAATGAAAAATAGAAGGAATTAGGAATGGTATGCACTTCGTGTTTGTCATACCATTTCAATGGAATGATGAAATTTGTTAGACTTTGGATCCTGGGTGTTATCACATAATAAATTACGTTGCATCAATAAGTTTTTTTCGGCCAAAACTATATTTAAATATTATTTAAAGTACTGGTATATATCTCGATATCACTGTAGCATAAAAATTCCACAATCTAATAAACCTAAGTTGAAAACAATATTCTAATAAACTATTAACCATTTATATAAGTATCTTAATCTAAGTATCTTATCTTAATAAGTATCTTTTCTTAAAATAATAGTTTACACGCATATTTTTTTCTTCCAAAACTATATTTAAATATTATTTAAAGTACTGGTATATATCTCGATATCACTGTAGCATAAAAATTCCGCAATCTAATAAACCTAAGTTGAAAACAATATCCTAATAAACTATTAACCATTTATATAAGTATCTTAATCTAATTATCTTATCTTAATAAGTATCTTATCTTAAAATAATGGTTTATACGCATATGTTTTGTCATCAAAACAATTGTGGAGCCTTGTATCAGAAGGCCAAGCATCAGGAAAATATAAATAATCCTTATTTTGCGGTACTTCTGTCTGAAATGTGTAATAAATATTTTTTATGTTTTCTTTACAAGAGATCATGTTTCTTTACATCAAGTTCTTTGCTGACATCATAATTCAGAGATTTTCCACTTAAGACGACAGCAAAAAAGTAGATGGAAAATTAGGATGCTCTGAATTTGGATTCCTGGTCGACTATGAGAACTAAATTGTGTTTCGTTAACCTCTGGAATTTGAGATAGAAAAAATCTGAAAGGGAGATTTTGACCCCCATTTTGAAGTCAGTCGAGAATTCTCTCGATTGCAACCGAACATGAAATTGCTCATTCTTGTTGTCGAACATCCGTAATAAGCTTTTCTATTACATAGGCCTTCATACAGTGGAAACGGGAATAAAACTATCCACAGTGTACTTACAGACTTTCATGGTTTAGATATGAGAGGCTAATAAAACTCGAGTGAAATCTGCAAAGTAAAACAATCTGCTTTCACAACATCTGTACTACCAGTACAAAAAAAGCTGGTACACACATGGTGGATTTTACCACCATGGGCTATTTTTAAGAGACGAGATTTAATGAACCCTATTTTATCATAGGTACTAAATCCGATAACGTGAACTGTGACAGCCTATTTTCAGAGTATTTATCCGTATGTGTAATAACGTGGTTGAAACTTTCTTCTTTCTACCACTCTTTGACAGAAAAAATTACGTGAGTGGAAGTAAAAATTAGATCAGAAGGTCTTGTTTAATCTTATTTTCTTTTTTAGTTGAGAGATAGTTATTTGGTTCAAAAGCATATTATTCAAGAGGCTGGTACTCATAGAACGCTACAGAAAAAATGGAAAAAAAATTCTTTATTGGAGTGCAAATTCGCACTCGCATGATATAAATCAATCTTCGACATCAATGCACCACGGCAAATAATTTGAGATTCATTTCCTATTTTGCAGGTGGAAAAAACATATGATGTCACAGCATAATGTAAAATTCAGTTCAATAACCGATGATATTCTCCGTTCTGTTTTTCTTGTGGCACTCATCACATTATTTGACAACATTACTAAACTTTTTCTCAATTAAATAGAGAAAAACAGAATTTAGACATTACAAACGTTGATGATGTTCAAGAGATTATAAAGACTTCATTTCAAATCTGCTGAGTAGAGAAATTTATAGATACAATGGGACACAATTTCAAGATTTCTACTTTTCTTGGCTTAGAATTCCCTTATATTTCTCTTGGATTATTTGTATCTTTTGAATTCCTCATTGGGAATTCCATTTTATCCATTCATTATGAAATTCTTCCAGTTATTGCTGAAATTAATTCATGTATCGTATTGCTCATTTTAAAATTTTATATTAAGCATTGATTAATTCAAAATAGATTTCATAATCCTTTCTAAGAAAGAAATGTAGCAAACTTATCATAAAAGGCTAATTTAACAGAGGTCTCAAGAATATTTTTAATTTCTGACCGAAGAATTCTGAGTTCTGTTCTAGCTAGGAATCCTTTGATTTAATATGACTCCTCACCATTTCCATCAAAAAATTTATAAACGCCACCAGCGTTTCATTACTATACTTTGAAACGCTAAACCTTGCAATTATCCCTTATTGTGTCTCTTTAAAGCGGGCTTAGTGGCAGCCACTTTATGGATGACACAGAGAGGAGAATGGTTGATGGATTAAGTGAATTGATTAAGCAGGAGAAGAGTTTTCGATATACCTTCTTGACATGTAAAGTATCCGAGAATTAATAAAAATAGAGCGAAAATTACTTCAATATGAGGTGCAATCTGCTGCTTAAAATTCCGTTCATTGAAGGGTAAAGATGAATATTTCTTTAATTAATAGACTTCTAAAATAACGTGAGAATAAAATAAGAAAAGGATAGATGCTGATGCTTCTATATAGTTCGATACATTTCTGTCAGATGAATTATTGTCGGATGCCTTTTCGAATTGTGGTTAAATGAAGATGATTTACATGTAGATGCATATTGTGAAATCTTGTTGCTAAAGCCTGCTTTATAACAAAAGTTATCGGTTCATTAGGGAATTGTTTATTTATTTCTGTATTTAAAAATACATTTCAATTTATTTAAAAACTAAACCATTTACTTCTTTACACATATTTTTATTAATACACTTATTTTTACACGGGCCGCGGTGAGTGGTAAGATCTCGGCTTTGGGGCCAAAGGGTTCCCGGTTCGAAAACCGATTCCACTGAAGAGCCGTCGCGTATTGGGCCGGTTGCACGCTAAATCATACGTAGGGGCCAAACATCCTGCCGTTGGTATGGCGCGGAAGTTTGGAGAGGAGGGTGTCAGCTCAAGTGTCGTCCTCGTCATCTGACCGAAGGTTCAAAATTAAGAGGTCCGTCCCAAAATAGACCTCGTGTTTCTTCAAAACCGGACGTTAATAAAACTAAACTATTAATATACATCCGCAATCTATTAATAGTTTTTCATTATACAATCAAAAAATCGATTAATGAAATTCAATTATATGTATGTTTTTGCTTTATATTACAAAATCGTAAGATTCAATTTCAACATGGAAATGTTACAGTTAAAATAATAACAGTATCATAAATAATAAGGGCTTAACATTCTGTTTGAGAGAATGGTTAAAATGGTTGCATACATTTCCGTTACCACGCTACCTTTCGGTCAATGTATGCCTTATTATTTTGAGTTTAAATCTCCATGTAACACACAATCGATAATGAAGTAACAAATCGCGAAACTTCCGCTACAAAACCGGAAACTTACTCTGCCCGCACCATCCAAAGAAACCTCATTTACTCGGAAACAAACGCCCACTTAACGACTAAAACGACATTTAAAAACGTGCGTTCGCCGACTAAGCCCTCCGTGAGCGCAACCAACACCTCTTCCTAATAAGCAGATCCTCATAACAGAGCAACATATGAAGCCTTTAATTGTGAGAGCTACGCCCTCGGTCATCAAAGCTCTGCTCGTTTCCTGATTACACGTTGGCGGCCTTTCGAGGGGATAAATCACAGGATAGGTTGTGTTTATGCTCCCCAAAGGCGCATTACGGCCACTTCTCCGCTTCCGTAGAGAGCCAAAAAGCATAGAAATTCTCTTGTCTGAAATTACGCTGTTAACAGGTAAAGGATAGGCGGAGGTATTGCCTTCCAAGAAATTTTCGTTAGAGGCATATTTAATCCAACGCCTTTATAGCGTAGATCTAAACAAATATGTTTACAATATCTAATTTGTGGTAGATATTACCCTAGATATATAGCACATTTTGATTTTGTGATATTATTCTGTTATCCCTTCTGCAAAGAAATAACTCATTACGCTAGCAGCGTAGCAGTGACTGCAATTGCTTAAATGAAAATACCTTTTAAAAACACTGTGGCTTTAAAACAGTTCTGGATTCAAAATATTAAGATAACCAGACATTCTTCCAAGCAACACGTTTATTAGTAGAACAAGAAAGTGAAAAGTCAAACAAAAGCTCTCGTTCAATAGTTATAGCAGATTACAGTTAAAATAGTGCGCACAAGTACTTAACACCTAGATTATATGAATTAATACAAAAAGCTCCGTAGATATGACATCCTCCCACCTTGAGTTGTTGAAAGACAACTTAACTTATAAAAACATTTAAATTTTTCAGAAAATAACACACAAACTATACATTTTTAATATACTATAACTATTATGTACTAACTAACGCTATAAATTTTAAGATTTTTATATTGAAAGTATAACTTTTAAAGTTCAGAAAGTAAAAGACATGTTTACAAGTCCAGCTTTAGGGTTTTTTTGACAGTTCTCCCACTTTTAGTTTTTAAAGTAACAGGTGCAGTGTCATTCCTAAAAGTTTCCCTGGAAACCTCTTGTTAGCATTTTCATGCTTTGTTTCCTTTTGACAGTCTTTGAACCAGGATGAGGAAACTTCAAGTGGGAAAACTCTATGTACTGGCCGTAAAAGTTCTCCTTTAGATGTTCGCAATCTTACTAGTCTCGTAACACCAGCTTTTCTAGGTAATAATTCAACAACGAAACCTAAAGGCCAGTCAGTACATTTAACATTATCACTTCCAATGAGCACAACTTAACCAAGTTTAATTTCTCGTCCATGTGTCTTGTGTTCATTTTTTTGAATCAAAAGTCCCAAATATTCAGACCGAAATCTTTACCGGATATCAGTTATTAACTGTTGGCGATATTTTATTCTTTTGTTGAGAACAACTTCATCTACTTGATCTAAATCAGGAAAACAGTTTGCCAGAAATCTTGCAAAAATGAGTTAGGTATCAAAGGTATCAGTTCAGAATCCCTTTTTGACACATGACTAAGCGGTCTAAAATTTATAATCGATTCTGTATCACATAAGACAGTGACCATTTCTTCATAAGATGAAAAGGCTTTTCTGAGAACTCGTCTTAGAATCTGCTTGATTACACCAACTAATCTTTCCCAGAAACCTCCCCACCAGGAGGCAGTAGGAGGATTGAAAAGCCATTGTAGTCTTCGTATACTGCTAAATGGAGCAATCTCAGCACAATTGACTGATTTCAAATAATTTGAAGTACTCATAAAATTTCTTTCATTGTCACAATGCACAATTGATGGTCTTCCCCTTCTTGCGATGAATCTGCAAAATCTTTGAACAAAGGCTTCAGTAGTTAATGATGAAAGAAGTTCAAAATGCACAGCTCTGAAGACAGCACACGAATATATGGAAATCCACTCTTTACTCCCACTTTCAAATACAGTGGCCCAGCTAAATCAAAACCGATGATCTCAAAAACTACATCTTTGATTCTATTTTCTAGAGAGGATGCAGAGGGGGTACTCGCATTTCTTTTGGCGTGTCTTAAGCAAATAACACATTTTGATAAAATTGATCGAACAGTTTTTCTGTTTCATGTTGTTGTTTCATGTCCCCCCGGTCCAAGATTAGACCAGGTCCATGACACCATGTCGCTATAACAACTCCACAAGTCCTTTGGCCTCCCCACTCCACAGCTGCCTCGCAGAGGCGCCAATGCAGTCAATGATATGGGCAAGAGAAGCAGGACAGGAACAAGGGCAAGAAGAAAAAGTATTTTCCTTATCGATGAATTTTAAGCTTTTAATGTGTCCACTACGCAACCTGGCCAATGCAGTCTGAGCGGATCTTGTGCCTACGGACTGTAGAGACAGACCAGGACGGTTCCCGGCATATCATTCATGTATGGGAGGATTTCTCCAAGCAGAATTTGCTATAGCCTTGTGAATAGAATATATTTATGACGTGAAGAGTTCACTAGATGTTGCAGAAGGAAGAGCACTTCCCTCTTTCACAAGCACGTCTGCCTCCTCACAGTTTTTCTCGCATTCAAAATACAATAATGTTCACGTAGAATATTCAAGAGCCTTTGTAATCGTGCATGTGTATTCTTTTTGTGTTCAGTCATTATCAATCTCTCGACGACTTGGTGATGAGATGGTAAAATGATAGTGTTCTTGAAATCTTCTGAATCCTTTCGATATGTTATTTTTGTCTTCGCTCTAAGGATTCCTTCTCCAACTGTAGGTTGTTAAACAATTCAATTTCTTTCTGTTGACTTCATGAATAAAGTATTCATCTAGTATCATCCTGACAATATTTAGTTCTGCTAGTTTTATTTCCTGATGTGATAATCCATCAGTGATTCGAGCAGTTGAATTCCTACAGTTCAAAATGAATCTTTTCATCCAAGCAGCCATTCGAAGCATCCGATCGTAACTTGAACTAACTAATACTAACATGAATTGTATCTACTAATGGAGTCTTCCTTATTGTCTTTACTGCTGCTTTCATTATTTTCAGTGTGATTTAAAGAGCACACAAACAAAGTTGTAGAAATTTGTCAATTACATGCGTTGTTGTTTATTAAAAGCTATCCAGATATATTTTTGCAACGGATGTATACTGACGCATTGAATGATTGACCTTAGTGATGTAGAAGCTTCCATCACAGTACAATCAACTAAATTTTATATTGTTTTTAGAATAAATAGGAATATAAAGGCCCCCAACGAATTTCTCCCTAAAACGAGTAAAATGGAAATGTTTGTATAGAATGTGAATTAACTTTCCAAATCAGATTTTGTAAAAGAAACCCTTTTTAAGTAAATTCAAGTGATTCATTTATAGCAATTCAATGCAGTTGATAAATATTTAAGTTATAGTGTATTATACAGCTTGCTGCCGAATTCGACAGATAAATTCAGTGGGGTAATAGTAGGCATCAAAAGGATGAAAAATTACCATAGAACATAGGGTCGCAAACGACATTTATTCGGTGAAAATCGCAAAAATACAGAGTGTTCGCGAATTGTTGGATACTGTTCAAAAATCAATTTAAAAAAAAGCTAATAATGTTTCAACTATGAATTTTTTTAATGAAAGCGCATTTTTAAACATTTTTTTCAGATAGGTAACACGCCGTTTTGGTGGTCCAGGGGATCGTATATTACTGAACATCAAAATTTTTTTAGAGCCATTATCTGCAAAAATATTAAAACTTGAAGAAATTTAAAAGCACGAAATTGTAGGGAATTTTACGCTCTTTAATTTGTTAATTGACATGTAGTGTGAAAACTGAAGATTTCGATATATTCAAGAAAAACTAAAAAAAGCACGAGGAAACACAGGTTGGCTTCTGCTGATCGGTAATGCTATCGAAAGAATTTAAAAGAAAAGCCGTAGCTGAAACATTATTAGTTTTTTTATTAATTTTTGAACAGTGTCCAACAATTCTCGGACACCCTGCATTTTTGCGATATTCGCCGACTAAACGCCGTTTGCGACCCTATGTTCTAAGTCAATTTTTCATCCTCTTGATGCCTACTATCACCCCTCTAAATTTGTCGGTCTAATTAAGCAACACCCTGTATATCATACATTAACTTAAAATGTTTGAAATTGCTAGATATTTAAAAAATGTCTTTCTCAAAATATCTCGATGTTTGAGGCTTTCTGACTTTGCAATCTCGCACAATGTGTAGAAGTACAATGACCAGTAGGACAAAGATTGTGAGAAATGAGAGAGAAGGCAAAGCGAGGGTAAATTTCAGAATCTTATCTTGACAATTTATGTGTATTGTATTCTTAAACTGAAATTCTATGCATAAAATGCAGAGATTTAGACATACATACAAATCTTTTTGATTTGCATCCAACAGGAAATATTTGCTTCAAATAAAAAAATATCCGAATATCTTAAGAAAAAAATTTGAATCATCCGTTTGCATTTATACTGTCCGTGTGTCATGTTTTTGCTCGCAAAAACGAATGTATCTGAGATCTCTTCTGATCGTTCAAAATGAGAAAGTACGTTATATTTCTGAATATTTTTCGCTATTATAGATGGATTTATGGGATTCTTTTCATTCTCTAGGTGACCTATCAGAAAGAGATTGACAAAATTTATAAAATTAGTATTTTCTAACTAGGAGTCTTCTTGAAGAACTGAAATTCAAAGGTTATTTTATATCAAGATATTGTTCTAAATTATATAACATAAGCATTTTAGAATTTTATGAAACAAAATAAAATATTTTTGTTGCAATTTTCTCATCATCAACGTTAGAATTTTATGAAACATAATAAAATATTCTTGTTGCAACTAACTCAACATCGTCAAGATTTACAAAAAGAATTTTTCATCTTACAGGGTTTTTCTGCCTCAAGCACATGATGGTAACTCATTTAAAACAATTTCAAATCTACATACCGAGAGTATAGCAAACATTTATTGCAGGAAAAAAATTGGCTTTTGCTCACATGATAAATTATTGAATAACCACTTCTGGAATGATCTTCATATGTTCGCTAAAATTTGAAAATAAATGTTTTAATCATTGATAATATGCATATATATTTATCAAAGTTCTAAATTCTTTATATTTGGAGAACAAGCATTTTTATCACTTACAGAAATCCAAAACTCTCTTCAGTTCTGCGAATAATTGTTTAGGATGAAATTGAAGCGTCTTTTTATATACTTGATTTTGCATCCTTTCGATATATTCTAATTAATTCGAGATAACCTGCATGACCATGATGAGTGTTACCATGGCGTTGAAAACAGAGGTACTAAGACAAACGAGAGAGTTCAACAGAGTCAATATTTTAGACATTCCTGAGTCCAAAACAAAATAGTTTACTAAGACAAACGAGAGAGTTCGACAGAGTCAATAGTTTAGATATTCCTGAGTCCAAAACAAAATAGTTTACTAAGACAAACGACAGAGTTCAACAGAGTCAATATTTTAGACATTCCTGAGTCCAAAACAAAATAGTTTACTTAGGCAATATTTTCAGACGTTACTTCTGGCTTACGAAATGTAACGCCAATCTTAAACTATCAGTGCAAGTCTGGGAATATTCAATGAAATCTTACCTTCCCATACCTAAAATATAAAAGGAAAAAACACTGAAATAGCCAAAAAATTTGGCCTCGAAATTTTGATGAATCTTCGACATTCCTCATCCCCCCACCACCACCAAAGAAAAAGAAATTGAATTATGTCTGTCTGAGAACACGATAACTCAAAAAATAAATTAACTATAAGGATAAAATTTGATTTACGGTTTTTAAAACTAGTTGTCGATTTCTAAATTGAACGAATCCGTTTAACTCTTTAATGTTCATTGGTTTCCCAGTGGAAAGACACACATTGAGGGATTTTTTACTGCGTATGGGCGAAGCGTAGCGTGATTTTTCTTTCATAACTTAAGAGCCAGATATGTAGCTTAAAACTTATGCAAAAATTTCATTTCAATACCGTTAGTATTCACCAAGATATCGGCATCGCATGAGCTGAATTTCTTTCGATCTCTAAAAGAAACAAAATGATGAGGATTCTAGTACAAATTGATATTTTTCAAAATAGAATCTTCGAAAGTAATATTGAATTTTATGAATGTTGAATATACTGAATACTCACGTATACTTATAAATTAAATACATAATTTAAATTGCATTTCGATGATAACTTATTCGGAGGAAAAATAGCACGTTACTGTTCATTGGTTTCACTGTAGAACCACAAATTTCTTGAAAATAAAAGAAATGCAATTTGTTCTTCTTTTACATATTTATGATCAGCTACAGGTCTAATATTCATTTTTGAAATAAATTTAGTAATTTTCAAAACGAAACATGTAGTGAACGGTAAAGGGGTAAGCGAAATCCCTCTTTCTGACTGTTGGTATACATGAGAATACGATTACTAAACCAGCGGGAGTGGCCTCCCCTAAACTTTCTCGTATACTTCTCAAACATTTGTCATTTCCCTTCCCCCTGCGCGGATAAAAAATTCGAACCAACTGTAACCCAGAATGCAATGACTATCAGAATGTTTTTCATTGTAGATTATAGTGAGAGTAAAATATTTAGGTGAAGAATCATATTCCGAGAGATGCGTATGTATTAAAACTTAGCAATATTTATTTTTTTATCAAACTCTAACAATGCAAGCTGAGCGTGTGGAGAAGAAACGGAGCAAATGACCTCGTTCCGTTACCGCGAATAGCTTGCGCATCCGCAGAGATTGCTTCCACTACGTAAGTAAAACAAGGAAAAAGTGATGTTATCCTTCCGCGTGCACAGAGATTGCTACGCATGCGTACGGAGAATCGGATTATAGAAAAATTAATTATGCAATTTGAACGCCTTTTTCTTAACCAATTGAAACGAAATTTGGGCGCAGATATATAATTAATGTTAGCTACCATCACTCCAATTTTTATTTATCTAAGATATAGGGTTGAGGAGATATAATTTTTACAAGTATGTGATTATACAGGCCGACAGACAGACACAACTTTGACGTATTTGGCCCAAACCTTTATACGGACCTACATTCATGACGATAAAACTGTGTACCAAATTTTATCCATCTAGCAATTCAAGTTTTTGAGTTATAGTGTTCACATGACGTCGGACATACAGACAGACTTCCCGTTGACGGATTTTGTCCAAAATTTGAAAGAAACCTACAAATTATGCTTAAAGACCACATACCAAATTTCATTCCCGTAGCTCTAATAGTTTTCGAGTTATCGTGTTCACAGACAGACACACAGAAAACAAAATTGTTTTTCGGACTCAGGGAGGTCTAAAACGTGGAGATTTTTCAAAATCTCGAGTTCGAATTTTACAATAATTTTTAATAATTACAATACTTTCTCTTTGTATACTTCGTATACGAGAAAGTAAAAACGCAAGGAAGGTACATGGATAAAAGTTAGAATCTGGTTTTACCATCAAAATCGTATATGTGTATCAAATTGACCACCACAAATATTAACCACCTGTCGTCTTATATATTCGTGGGAATATGAAGTCGATAACTCACAATCGCAACTACTTAGATAGAAAATAAAACTGTTATGTGATCTTGAATCCAAAAATTAAATCTGCTTGAACTCCGCCACAGTAGGTCGAAAACAAGGATTAAAGGAAAATTTTACAGCAAAAAGTTGGCGTTACAGAAAAGGACTGGCCTGTCGCCCTGATTTCATTGATTAATCTAAATATCTTTCACAGAATTTGTTCACGCTTGTAATTATAAATGATGTTTTTCCTACTGATTAGAAAAATTTCTGCACCTTTTGTAACACAGTTTTTCTCAATATTACTTTAATGATGTTTGTTTTCCCCTTCTCCGAGAGTTTTTTTTTTATTTATCCTACCCCTTTTTTATTTTATATATATATATTTTCTTTCTTTTTTCCCCCTGAAGGTATTTTGCACCTTTTAATTCTGCATAAATTTTATTCCTTGATTACTGAAATTTTGATGTTCATTTCTTGATGGAGTTCAGTACGATTATTTTTATATTATTATTATTTTATTATATTTACTTTGTACTATCTACTTTATTTGATTATTTTCATTGTTTGTTTGTTTACTTCTTCTTTACTTTTATTTTAATTTTTTGTGTAAAGAATTGTCTTTCAAAGAATGAATTGTTTTGTATACTTATTTCAGTAAGCCTCGAGTTGTGCATTTGTGGCGCACGAGGAGTATGTCATATTCAATAATTAATTAATAGGTCGAAAAAAAGGCGTCCCAATGCATATTTGGCTTTCTTTATTGTTCTACTACGCACAAAACACGCCATATTTTGCTAATATACAATTCGATGGAGGTGGGATGGGGCAGAATACTCTCTCTTATGTGCCACTTGCTGATTGTGTCGTAACTGCAATTTCAGAAGTTACCTATGACATATGAGATGACACTTGTCATAAAGCATCGGTGGAAGAGGTAATTTTGGAAACTTTTAGTGGATTTTTCTGCATGCGGATCGAGAATTATTTTTCTATTTCTATAAACGTAGGCAATATCATTTTAGGTGGAACGTTATGCAAGGTATCACTGTGGGAGCTTCATTCATAGTGTCTATAGAATTTTGTTAAGAATAGGAATTTTTGAAGTCGAAATTTTCTATTTCTATGTTTGAAATAAAGTATTTTTTAAAAAGCACTGTGTAAATATTTTTTTACGTTACTTAGTTTATTTACCAAAAACATTTCGCAGCTTTAAAAACATATTCTATATGATTTCACAAATTATGTCCAAGTACAGTTTTAAAATAAAATCATTCCAAGATTTAAAAAAAAAAGCAGTAATGATGGCAAAAATAGAAAATGGCGAATTCAGAACAAAAACTTTTATGTAGAATCAAAGCAACAAATTGCATTCAAAATGTGTAACAAATCGCTTGAATTTTTAAAGGTTCTTAACGCAGCAAAAACATTTCAAATACTTTCAAAACATAGAAAGAAAAGAATTCTGCATTTTAAAAGCGAAATGTTTTTAAAAATAGTTTGAAATATTTGAAAGTTATGCACGAAATAATTTTTGTGATTTTTCTGCACATTCCGTGGTTTATAGAAAAAAAATCATGGTATCTAGAAAAAGTGATATTTCTCATTATTCATAAAACCATGAAATGTTTAAAAGAGAAACTTTTCAAAAGTACAGATAGCTTCATTAAAGATAACTAATTTCTAAAGTGTATAAAACATCTAAAAAATCCTTCTTCATCTAAATTCTTTCATCTTTTGAATGTTTTTAAGATTTTTATTGGAATAAAGTCGACATAACTTTAAAAATGTTTTTACCTCATTTCCATTTTGAATCAGAATTTTATTATTATTTTTTGATACTTGATTCCAATATTAGTAGGGTTAATTTTTATATTAATTTTCCAGTAATAAATGTGTAAAAATAGATAAAATGTAATCAACACGCCTACTAAAACGAAATAAAAAGCTGGAACATTTCAGACTTTGAAAGACATCGTTTGGAAAAACGAAAAAGAATCCATGCACTTGAAATAAGAAAGATAATTTGCTTGAAAAATATGCTAGTCCTTAAAAAAATCATTTTTGATAGCATAATCTCATCTCTTTAAAACCAGCTTTTATACAAATATTTTTTCCAAAATTATTTAAATATACAGGGTTGATATTTTTTTATATTTTTCTCAAAATAAAAAAAGTTTTATGGTAAACAATTATTTCTTTCGGTTTTCAGAAATAATATTAATTAAATAGTATAATTAATATTATAAATTTTTTTATAAATATAAAAGTTATTTTATGAAAACAAACAATAGATGTAATCTTAAATTTCATATACTCTGTGTTTATTTATAAGTCTTTTACAAACATAAAATGATATCAATTAACGATTTAGGAAATTTAAGAAACTTTTTTAGATTAAGAAATCTTTTTTGCATCGTATTTAATATAACATTTTGTCCAATGCGTGAATAATACAAATTTCGAAATTCTGAAAAAAGATGGTGTAATTAATACTTTGTATTCAAAAATATTATTTTGATAAACTTAATATGAGAATAATCTAAGAAAAGATAATTATTACACTAAATACTTTTTGCATTTCTAGAAATTTATAGAATATGAATTTTTCAACTATCCTATCACATTTCAGAGACTTTTTGTATCAATAAGCAAAGAGTTTCTAGTTTGATATCGGTATAGTAACAAATATAATTTACAAGCCAGGCTTAATCAAAGTTAACTAATGATCATTGTAATATGAAGGTGATTTGAGTAATTTGCTACTCAACTTCTTGTTTTGAAAGAACCAAGAGCTATTTGGACTGAACTTCGTAACTTTGAACTGTATTCAGGTGACAAGAACGATACCTGAACCAGTGTACCTTCATTGTGTAAACTACCACTGCCATATAACACGAGTGGGAGACTAGAGTCCTCCCACTCGTGTTATATGGTAGTTTGTGGGAAATATATCCGATCCCTATGGATTAAACGTATTAGCGCCCACGTTATTAGCGCCCACGGCGTATGTTTGGTGGTGCACTTTATTGCAAGCATTAGTTTAAGTTGGATGACGTTTCTCACCAAACAACATAGCTATTCTGTGTGTATGCAGCAAACAGACATTTTTTAATATGAAAAGATTATTCGCAACATATTTACAACCAAACTTTCTCAAGAACATCTTAGATTTCTTAACAACATAAAATCCAAAAACTCTTTATGCTGCATAGAATTTTTGGACTTGAAAGTGCGAGCATTATTAGCTTTTCACTGAGATTCAACTACACTGAAGAAGGAAAATTCTAAATTTTGACTGCAATAAGACAGTTTTTAAATATTATAAGGCGGAAGTTTAAATTAATTTTTAAAAATAAATAATAATATATTAAAAATCTTCATTTCTTACGTTTGCAACCTGTTGAAATACTTTTTCTGCATTTTGTATGAAAATAATTAAAACCTTTTCGTAAAAATCTTCTTTAATTTAAAAATATTAAACCCTTCTTCCTCAACAAAGAAAAAAATATATCTTGGTCATAAGATGAATAGAATATCTTCAAAACATATTCGGAAGCTACATGTTTTCTTTCTTGCAGTACGGTATCTTTATTATTATTGTTTTCTTTTTATTAGCGCCAACGTTCTTCTTGTTTTTCTACGTTAAAATTCAATTATCACGAAAAGTTTCACTCTGACTTTCTTGACATAACTTCACACCTAGCCACGTCACAAGCCTTCCAGATTAATTTTGTACAAGGCGTGTATCTGCAGCCATTCTTTCAAAAAGTTTAAATATAAAATTTCACTCATGATTAGCCACTGCCACAAAGCTCTTTTTCAGTAAGAAATTTCCTCGGCGGAACAGAAAAAGAACGGAAAGAAGAACAAGAAAAAGAATAAAGAACGATAGGGGAAGAAAGAGGATACACTTTTCCTTGGCAGCTTAAGTTTAAGTACAAACAGGTAGATTCTGAAGTTCTCCTCCATGCTTCATATCTTCGCGACCTGCCTGCTAACCCAATTTTCCCAAACTTGCAAAAATAATCAATGCTCTGATGCTGCGTATGTAATTAGTTAACCTTGAGAATAACCTTTTCTATACTTTTTTCAAGGCGTAATCACGTTAGCTCGGTACGAAAATCAAAAGCGTAAAGAAGAATACGTCAAAATGAAATTTTGCCTCCTCCCACCTGCTAGACCCCTCCTCGAACCACCCTCACGTGAATTTTTTGTTATTACTTTGCATAATCAATATCGAGGTCGTATTTAATGCCAAGCGTCATGCGTCAGGGAAGAGAAGACAGCTATCCTTCCCTTTTTCATTAATATTTTCAATTTTTTTCCGCTCGCAAAAGTGACTTCAGTATTATAAATTCTAATCAAATAAAGGCACGAGATGTTCCGAATATTTTTCGTAGAATTCAGTCAGTGAAGAGTTCGCGCTTTACTCTTTTTTTATGAATTTATTCTTTCCTTTTGTTTTCGTTCTGCCATCGCGGCGTATTTTGGATTCTTTGAATTTTTTTGTGAAAGCGTATAATAAAATGTGCAATCTGTTGAATTCGGAATATTTTCTAAGGGAATATAATGCTTCAAAGTCCTTCCATATTTTACTCTCCAATGAAGTAAATTTCTCAAAATACTGTTTTAAATATATCTTTCTGCCTTTTTCGAAATATATTTCCGGAAATGTATTATACTTTTTCTCCCATTGTATGGAATATATTTGCAGTCTTAACAATTTGTGAAAAAATATTATACTTTAGAATCTTAATATATTTTCTTAGAGCGAGGGTGTGAGTAAAGAAACACGAAATTGTATCTTTCGCCCTTTTTCAAAGATACGTCATCCTTTAAGAACGCCCGTGGGGTTTCCAGTTCTTTTCTTCCTTCACTCCCAATAAATTCAGCCATCACATCCGTGATGATAAAAGAGAACAGGTAAATAAACATATATACACGATAATTACAGGTTTCTACTGATTTATTCTACAGAAAGGAGACCTAATACTTTAATAAAATACATCATGTGCAAGATTATACCAAAGGGAAAAAATTGAAACAGCTTCTGTACTTAAAGTAAGAGAAAGGTTAAAAAACACGAAAAATTTGACTGTAGACTCAAAGACCACCGAACATATTTTTAAAATAAATCAATGGAAATTCTTACTTTAAATATAGCTACCCCATAACTGATTTATACGTTAACTTTCCAATAATTTGCATATTATGCATTTTGATGCTGTGAAAAATATTGGTGTCCTCTAAAACAATCTTGTAAAACGAACTCGCGTATTTTTGATGAAATAATTTTCTATTTTTAATCAAATAACAAATTGAAAATTGCTATAGTATTTATAGGATATCGGTATTAGTTGGTACACGGTGCAAATTGTTATATTCGAATTTTAAAATAACCACCAGTAGAAAGTCATTTTTATCACGTCAGATGATAGCCCTCATTTGTATGCTTTCCTCACCGAACACTGGAGTGTCTGCAGTTAATAACAGAGAGAAGTTTTGTGATAATGTTGATTTTGTGCCTGTTAGTAGTTTTCCTTTTAAATTTAAATTTTTAATTTGCGAAGGAACCTTTAGAGATATCCGTTTAGTGTCTACACCACAAGAAAGCCTAGATTACTGGCAGTAAAGAATATTATATTTAAAAGATCCATGAAAGTGCAATATACCACAAGTACGTAGAAAGACATAAAATATCATCACATGGGGCAACTTTTTATAATTTTATTGGGGCTTTTTTCACAGTGTAAAAGTTTCCCCGAGTAAGTTTTTATTGTACACAATAGTTTTATTTTTAAAATTGATATGAGGAACTATAAAAGGTAGGTGGATGGGAGTACAAAGCTCCAATAAACATTTATGGAGGCAGCGGAAGTAATGATAACTGGTTGTTCATAGCGAGAGGTGACTGGTAAATATGGAATTAATTTCATGACACTCCAACTATGCTACAGTAAAATGAAAACTGCTATCGATGGTTGGTTGTATTTCTGATCAATTTCATTTTATAATTTAATTAATTTAAGCGTAATTAAATTGAAATAAATAAATAATTAGACAATATCGATAAATTTTATTAATTTTTAAAGATTTTTCTTGGAGATTCTGCATACAAGTTACAAGCCCTTTTTGACGTGAGAACGTCTTTCCGCTCGTTACAGTGATAGCCGGTCGAACTTTCTTGTGTGACAAAATACCGTCAGATTCGAATCGCTAATAACTACGAGACTAATAATGCGAAAAGAAGGGTTGACCCCACAACGGATAGATCATATCTGTAAGAGTTTGTCGCGTAGTATTTGTTTTGCCTGTGACGTCATCGTACCAGTATAGGCGCATGCGCGTGATTGTTATGAATTAGCTTTATGTAATGTTAAAAATAAGCGTAGCGTGGAAACCCGTTTAACTAGGAGGTTGATTCTGGTGTCATTTTAAAGAGCTTGAGGAGTATTACTAGTGTCCAAAGTGAGACAATAAAAATATTTATCAGAATATAAGTAAAATTCGTTATTAAAATGAAAATTTCAAACTCCTCATGTTTTTTCATTATAACATGCAGAGTTTTCTTTCGAATTGTACGAAACTTACAGAACATTTGACATTACGTAAAGGAAACATTTTATTAAAATTTGAATTCAAAAATTTGAATACTACGGGAAATATGAACATTTGTAGTAAATAATGTTTTACTGCTCATACGCGAAATGTAGTTCTATATAGTGTCGACATATGGCGCCATCAAAAGCTACTCTAAATAAAACATAAGAAAGGCGCAGTTCGTGTCCGCGCCGTAATTTTTCGTCAAAACGTTGAGAAAAATCATAAAACAAGTGTTTCGTATTAATATATAATTTTATTATCGCTCTCTTTAATGCAATATTTACACAGATTAGTATAATGGTTACAAAATAGAAAAATCACAAGTTTATCGCTTGCAGCAAGTGTCTGTGGTAGCTTGTGATTGTTTGTAGTATGATTTTATCCCGATTTTTTCACGGAAAATCTACAGAGCTGACCCGAACTGCGCCTTTCTTATGTTTTTTTGTTTTTGTCTTATGTTTTTTTGAGTGAACTGGGCCTAGCGTTGTTTATAAAAAGAACCTCGACAGGTCTTTACAGGTAAACAGGAGACGGAAATTCAACAGTACATAGACAGTGCTACGAAGCTGTACTACGGCCTCTCTCCTAAGGAAGTTAAATCATTGGTATATCAGTAAGCAATTAAAAATCAAACGAAAATCCCAGTGGACTGGAATAAGTCCAAGAGTGTTACAGTTGACTGTCTGCCAGCTTTTCTAAAGTGAAAGAAGTATCTTTCTTTCCGCACTTCACAAGTGACTTGACTGAGCCGAGTCCCGAGCTTTAACAGGAACACTGTTGTAACCGCCTTTACCAATTTTGTCCGAGTCCACTAAAGATTCAAATTCGAGGGTCAAGATATCTACAATGTTAACGAGACTAGGATGACAACGGTTTAAAATCCAAGGAAGATAACTGTCACAAAAGATACCAAACAGATTGGATTAGTGATCGAGAGAGGCACTTTGGTAACCATGGATCTTGCTGTTGGTGCTAATGGCGGCTAAGTTCCTTCTTTTACATCTAGGGAAAATCCTTTAAATATCAATACTTTTCAAATGCACCACAAGGAAGGGAAGGAAAAATTTGGATAGCTGGGCAGGATTTTCAAAGCTTCTTAGGACATTTTATAAAACATACCAAAATCATCAAAGGATTTAAGATATCTTTACTCTTTTACCTTAACACCACTGATTAAAAAATTTTAAGTGGGTTGTTCCTGCGCCCCACCCTAAGTTCCTAACACTTTATTTACATAGTTAATTTTAACTGATTATATTGTTTTTAGGTGAATCCTGGACTTATTAAAATGTTTTAGTGTCTACATTTTATTCGACATTTACCCTTGAGGAGTCTAGGTGGCCTTGTTTTTCTCTTCTTGTTTTTGAGTCTGTGTTTCTGTTTTTTTTATTTATTTTTTGACTGACGTGACGTTAGATGGATTTTATTGTTTTCTAGACTGGTAGAGAACCGCGGTGACTGTTTTTGATGCTCTTAGTGGGTGTTTTAATGATATTTTACACAAAATTTTATTCCTTCCTTCTTTTTACTGGTGTCTTGTACTGAGCTTGTGCTTCTGTTTTGCTCATTTGGATGCCATGGGGGCTTCTCCTTTAGAGTGTTTTGAATATTTTTAATTTTGGTTCCAGATCTGGTGATAAAATCAAACAGAATTCAATTAATTTATGGTTCTCTCAAGTGTTATATCGATTCAGTGGCGTACTTTCAATTTCCTTTTTTTTCTCTTATGAGTACGTTGGATCTTATTTATTTTGTTGTCCCCTTTCAATGTTTGTAACGTTCTGTGCTGTGTTTGTGATGCTTTTGTATCATGTCATATTAATTCTTGTATTGCTTTTATATTTCCCCACCGTCTGCTAAAGGCCTTACACGCTTTCGGGTAGGCCGGACGGTAATGGGTTTAAAATTAGAAGAGGCCTGCCCTATTTCTGCTCAGACAATCATTATTCATCTCAGCTTACCACATTGGAGCTGACCAAAAAACAATTTTTTTTGTCTTTCTAAATTTATATATTCGTAAAATGTAATTCAGACAATGATTATTGATTAACTCATCAATAACTTATGAAATTAATTGAATTTATAAAGAAAAAAAAGAACACAAGTCTTCGTTATTCTACAGAATTATAAAATAATAACATACTAAAAAACATAATATTATATTTTCTTTTATTGATTAACATATTTTATGTAACAATTTACTATCTAGTGTAACAACATACCCCACATTGTCGGATAAGTTGTTACATTGTCCATACATGTACAAACTTTTCACTTTTAAATTATCTTTATATGGTCGTTGTTATAAAATATGTTATAAATATTCAATGATTAAAGTTCATTTTAAAATGTATTTCGTAAAAATACTTTTAATAGTTTATTTTAAAAGCCGTCTCCCTATAGTCTTTAATTTTGCAGTTATTTTATATTATCATATGTTTTTTCACATATTTATGTATCATGTTAACTTAATATATCATGCGAATAGGATACGTTTCACAGTCAAGTTATCCAGAATTTTCTGCGATCTATTTCTTATATACATTCCTCTGAAAAGTGCTTTTACAGTTTTACTAGTACTCTTTTGGATCAAAATTTGAATGGTTTGTTTTTATTCAGAATGCTACTTTCTTGAATTACACATTAATATAAATTATATTCTGGTTAATTTTTAAAAAAAGAATTTTTTAAAGCAACATGCATAATGTTTTTTTGTTTGAATTATAAATAAATAAAAGGAAGATATAAAATTTATTTAAAAATTCTAATTCATCTTTTTATTTATATACATATCTTATATTTACATATTCAATTATCATTTTTCAAATATATCAAGTTTATTCTGTTAAAACATATCTTATTTATCTCCAAAACATAATTTTGTTCTTATTAGCATGGAATACATATAGGCCCCTGTACTTAGTATTTTGTGTATAAGTCTATTGATCGAACGTTACATACATGATGAATGCAGAACAGAACAACAGGATTAAGGCAAAATGTCTATATCTCTCAGAGGCTTGTAGGTACTTGGAGAAAACCGGACAATTATTTAAATAATTTATTGTTTTTCACACAAACTAAATAAAACAAAGTTTTTGTTAAATTTACTAATATTTTTTTCAATTTCATGAAACAATATATTAGTTTGTACTAAATAACAGGGCAGAAATAAAAAAAAAAAAATCTGAATATTAATATCTCGAATTTCAGGTATTTTTAAACACTCTTATGTTTCTTTAAACACTGTTATTTAAAAGTTTAGCTTAAGCAATAAAACATGTGTTGAAAGTTTTAAAATAAATAAACTTGATTGGAATAAGAGGCGTATGTTAACACCATTATGAAAATTTATTTACTTTTTCGAAATTTTTCGTTATTTCAGAAATGATTTGGAATAAAATAGACTGACCCTATTTTTTTATAAAACGTCTGTTTCCATAAAAAAAATGATAAGTTTAGGAAAAAATTTAACAAGCAATATTTTCGATAACTTTTAAGAAATCCTTTGTCGTACTTACAAAATTAAGTAATCTGTACGGACATACAGAAGCTATAAATTTATTTTCTAGAATTCCTTAATCCATTGCAATTTTCACTTAGTTATTTTTAATCAATGAAAGCATTATTTGAAATCAGCTCTGCGTGCTTTTCTTACATTTTCCAAATGTTCCTTAGTAAAGTATATTGACGTCTGGAGTATTATTTTGAAATACATGAAATCCCTTCTCCTCTGACTTTAGATTGCTTTAATTCGTGCTGAAGAATGAACGGGAGATGAATAATTGCATTTTTCTTTTCATTAATATTTACAGACTGTGAAGATTCCAGAGATGTCGCATTTTCCTTTTTTGGAGGAGCTGCGCAAATGAAAGAAAGCAAACACGGGAATTTATAACTATTTATAATCACAGGAATTTACAACCTTTGCAGTATGGTTATAAATTCATGAAATAAACAATGTTGCTTGGCTACAATGTTTAATATTTTAACTCAGTACAGTTGCAGTTACTTTTTAAATAAAATTAACTATATAGTTGTAAATATTAATGACATTTATTAAATTTTCTCTTAGACTATACACTCAAGGAATTATTATTAAGCTCTTTTTTTCGGATTATTTTAATATACATAATAATGCATATGAAAACGTAGAGTAACCACAAGCGATGTCTGTATATTGTTATTTTTCTCGTAATATTATTTGTATAACGCATTCAGTTTTCCCGGAGGATTCATTTTAAAATTTATGCAGGACACAAAACTGGAGACATTTAATTAAAATTTCTTATTGAATAAATGAAGCAGTTAATTATTTACATACGCTTAAGCGCATACTACGAATGCCATACCAAAAATGTTTGCTTGATTACATTATTTTATGAATAAAGCGCAAAAGAAATAAAAGTTCAGACGTTATAAAATCAATACAGAATTAGTTATTTAAAGGTTTATGTATATGTAAAATTTTATATATTGAGATTGTAGAGCAAATATTAATTAATTTGGATAGTATTAACTGCAAACAATTTTGAAAACAACCGAGATTTTTAAAAAAGTGCAAATAGCCTCTTATTTTCAAAGGTTTATTCGGTGTAATGTTTTGTTTCAGTATATTATTTGATTTATATCGGTAACAATTCAGTGAGGTATAAAAAAATCAATTTTATTCTTTTAAATTTTTATCAAACATATTTTTTTCACTTAGATTGATTTTAAAGAAAAACTAAATCTATATGGTTCTGTATTCTTGAATATGTTAGACAAAACTAGCACTATAATATATTTAAAATATAATTTTTTCAGTTTTTATATGACGAACAAGTCCATTTTACGAGTGTTATGAGGGAACACTTTCTTCAACTTATACATAAAACCTCTCTGACATGTTTATTTTTTCTTTCCGTAGGCCTAGAAATTTCTCTTTTTGCAATCACAAGTGAAAAGTTTAAAATTCTTTAAGCATAACAATATATAGTAAAGTGGAAATATTCCATAGTTCCCAAATCATTTAACATCAGGACACTTTTTAACATAAAAAATACCTGCATATCCAAATATATATGATAAATCTCAAAAATTAGAGTACATTATAAATTTGTAGTCTTACAACTGGTGTCATAATTTGGGTATTGTATCGATATTGGACCCTTTTTAGTGTTTCAGAGCTAGTTACCATGACCAAAAATTCCAGATACTTCAGAAAAAGTAATACTAAAAAATTTAAAATATCATCTTATATACAAAAGAATTCTTAAATGCCTGGAGCAAATTTATTGACTGGTGCCAGAAAAGCAGATTTTGTAATTGAATGTATATGCGGTAATGCCACGTTCAGTTGACAGAGGGCGCTGTCTCAAATCGTCATTCGGGAATAGATTTCGCGCAATATGCATCACTAAACTAATACGGAGTTCGTTAGCTAACATTTCTTACAAGGAGCTGCGAAGAGAATGGAGAAGACATTTAACCTTTTATTTACCTAATTAACTTTCCAGCATCTTTTCAATTTTATTTTGGCATAACTAAATGAGTTATAATGCAGGATAATCCCATGAAAGATGTAAATTTTTTTTAATTAAATAAAATAAATTGACTAATAATCGAAAAATGTAATTTTTGTCATCATTTGCCATCTACTGCTAGCTGTCGGAACTCGTGTTCATGTGAATACTGTCAGGAAAAACGGTCAAATTCCGAAGATGTAAGCGAGATTAAAGTAGTACTTTTGAGTACCGTCAGAAAATGAAGGTTTAAATGATGTACTACAAAGTGCAACTCCTTCGTAACCATCGGAAATTGTGCAAAAATTAATAGTGCCTTGCTTGTTGGCTCCATGTGGGCATAGAAGTGGAAGAATATGTAGCATGGGCATTTAAGATTAATCATGCTACAAGCAGGAGGGCCGTCTTCGGCCACATTGGATGTAAGATAAAACATGCATGGATTTCTTCGACGAGGATATTACTAACTTGATTTGCGTTAATCCCATTCAATTCAATGATAAATTTTCTCAACAGTCAGGGCCGATAGCAACAGGACATGGATGATCCCACCAATTCACGACTGGCACCAACAAAAACATCCTGGGGCTGCCCTAGAGCTGAAGGGCGATAGGAAATTGCAGACCACTATAACAAGATTTATTGGCGGACATACTCGCACACTTTCATATGGACAGGGACAAAAGGTTTTTCCTGTGTGCCTCAAGTGCAATACACACCAATCTACTCCAATCTTGCTCTCAGGTATGGAGCTGGAGATGAGGAACCTCTTTGAAAGTCCTGTGCTGGTTCGTGATTTTCTGTGGGCGAGCGGACTCTTGGACTAGAGGACTAGAACAAGTGGAATGAGAAACAACAACAATTCAATGATATCTAGCGATCACACTTGCCGATATTACAGAAAATGTACTTGAAATGACTGAAATGTATGCTAATATACACCAATCCACGTGCTGCCGATGTGAATTTGGTATTACAATTGGTGGATACATTTTCAAACACCTGTTGATAAACGCTGATCAATGATTACTTTTAATAACTACTATATAATATAATTCGATTCAGATTTTGTCCCAGGATATTTACAGTTGCTGTTTGAATGATCAAGAGAGTAAACTGACCAAAGAGGATAAAGAGGCCTCAAAACCCAGAATGGAAATGAGGAGGTCTTTCACTCATTAGACATATCCTGGATATTACTTTATATCGATTCACTGATAATTGGCCAGTACAGACTGCATATTGTTGCGTAGCATCCACGCATTCATTTATAAAAAAATTTACAAAAAATAACATAAAAAATAACATACAAATTTACGGAGGAAACAATGACTACATTTGAGATCATGTCTTATTATTGACTAACATTAGTCAAGCGTTCAATGTAGATGTCTCCACTGAATTTAATACATTTATTAAAAAAATTAACAAAAATAACATGAAAATTAACATACAAATTTACGGAGAAAACAATGACTACATTTGAGATTACTGTCTACATATGCCTTGGTATTGACAAACATTAGTTAAGTGTTTAATGTACATGCCTCTACTGAATTTAATACAGTCGCTTACACATAATTTGCGGAACAACTTCAAGTATGAGAATAAACACAAATTTTTCATCAGAATATTATTTATTGGATCCCAAGAACCCAGTGATAGGAAGATAAATGGGAATATCTCGAATTAAACTGTAAAATTATCCAAGCCGAAACTATTACATTATTTATTATACATTACATTTTCAATAATTCGCATTAACTTGTTTTTCTACTTATCAAGTAAGACTTTCGTAAGTATGCAAATCAGACATACGAAAATTTTCGTCAGTAGAACAGAAGTATGCGAAACTCCTTCTGAAAAAAATTACTTCGTTTTTCTAGTTATCAAGTAAAACTTTCGTAGCTATGCAAATCAGACATACGAAAATGTTCGTCAGTAGAGCAGAAGTATGCGAAATTCCTTCTGAAAAAATTACATAGCAAAAATGAAATCGAAGAAGTAGAGGAGCTAATTTCTGACATTTCTGTGAAACGACACGAAGATGCACAGACATAGCGCTAACTACAAGATTCTAATTTGTTATTGCATTCTGGCAGTAAAAAGAAACGAGTACCTATCTTAATTTTCAAGTGGCTCATTTAAAGAAATGCGAGAAAGAAAGAGCAAAGCTTCAAAGCAATGAGAGCAATTTGGAATAGTCACGCAGATCATAGTCATAAGGGCTGAGTGAAATAAAGCTGCACTTCATGATTTTTTTAAGAAGCATTATTAAATTGAGAAACGCCTTTATATCTTTCAGACACGAAAATTTTATGAGCGCATGAAGAGAAGTTCTAAAAGAGACATAGAGGAAATTTAAACATTACTCTTTCTTTTTGCTACTTGCACTAAAGCAAAAGCTGAATTCATTTTCTTACAAGATTCATCATTTTTTTGCAAGCAGAGGACAGGGTTTAGAATGAAATCAAGTCTGAAGAAATTATGTATTGCTTGTGGATTTACAGTTTTACAACAACAATACTTCAAAATATGATGCAAAAAAGATGTGTCGTGCTTACTTTCTGCTGCTTGTTATTCTATGGGAGCATATAGAAACATATTATTATTGGCATATATGAGTATCTGTTCTAAAATTTGATATTAATTCACTATTTAACTGAACAACTTAAATATATTTGTGCAAAAATCATCGTATGTACGCTGTCCTTACACCTATTTCAGTATAGAATAATTTTTAATTGCATTAATCTCAATCTGTTCCTTTCTCATGATGCTGTGTATATTATAACAAATAATGCTCGAAGGAATTTCTAGAAAAAGATCATATCGACTTCATTATTTGATATGATTTGTTTAATTAACTTCCCGTTTTGAAGCTAAACGATATCTACGTTCATTGAACGTAGGCACTCTCCTCAAAAAATGCGCCTAGATGTTGGCGAAGTGAGGAATAATTTCCTCGACGTTTCTAACTGAAGCTCTGAAAGATAATGGAAGGACAATAGAGAATGGAAGACTGGGTTTATGTCAGAATAAAAGAGGAGAGCAAAAGAAATCATCTATCAAAGAAATCAAAATCAATGGTAAGCTGAAAAGGAAAATAACAAATCTCAAGTACTTTTGGTTTCGATTTGCATTTGGTCTGAGATCTACGTGAAAAGAATTTTCAATGATAGCCGATGAGCTCGATTTAGAATTGTCTGAAGGATCCCGCTAACACCCAGCATAGAATAGTGATGAGGACCCGTCGTTGCCATGGATACCGATAACCTATTTTGGGTCCCTTTTTCAGCTCCTCTCATCTTTTGTTTCTTTTCGAGCGGTTCTTTTTCAATCTCCTTTGCTGGAGGATCCTTTTTCGATTTCGGAGCACTTTGAAAGCGAAGTTCAACAAGGCCACAGAACGATCCAAAATATGATGATCTCTTATTTGGGTCGAAAGCTTAGTGGTGTGTCAATATTTGTTCATCGCCTAACCCAGGGTTGAGCACTCAATTTCGTGTCGCTTCTTCAACAGCTAAAGAAATATAGGATTTTGAAGATTAAGAGACGAAGGAGCTTCTTTTGCATTGGAGAAACTAGATTTCTGTTTGCACTCTAATGACTTCGATATGAAATTTTTCACACGGTAAAGAGAAAAAATGCCGTTGAAGATAAGTATTAGATAATTTAGTTTAAAAATGGATTTTAAAGCCTCAGTTATTAATAAAAGCCTTTCTTTTAAAATTTTTCCTGGAAATTACTACCAAGATATAAGTAGTGAAAAAATTATTTTTTTAATCATCTTTTTTTAAAATTTCTAGTGTGCTCGGATTTAAAACCGTTTGTGAAGTGCACATCTTATTGATGTAAGCACATTAGCGTATTTACATCAGTCTATGTGGAAGTTTGACATAAATTATTCATTAGAAACTTTATAATTATCTTTTTAAATTTTTGATTGATTTTCGTACCTAAATGAAAATACTATTAACAAACTTCTTTAATATGAGATGCATTTAAACAGCGAAGAATATCATCAAAATATTTTTGGGATAATTTTAAGGCTTGAATTTATGAATCTAAAATAAAATTTTACCTGGTATAATGCCACTGTCCTGAAATTTATTTTGTAAGGTAAATATCACTTAAACTAAAATGCAAATTAAAAGAGTTAGGCTATTTCGGTGCATTTTTCAAGAACATGAAAACAAGCTTTTGTGTTCTGTAACCTGAAATTACTTTGTTCGTTAATTGAAAATTATCTTATCAAATATCACTTATGTGTATAGGAATCTTCTTTTTTCCAAATTTTTTTTCCGATTCAAGTGAACATTAAACATTAAATTGTTAATATTATTCTGCTAACATTAAACGCTCATTCAATCATTTTTATTTTTTTCTTTTAGGTAATACTATTTTACCTTAAGGTAATACTATTTTACCTATAGTACGATTCCAATTTCCTTTCCATGGGTTTTCATTCATGTTTGACTCGATGAATTCAATAGAAACTGAGATATGAATGAAAAAATATTATGTATTTAAATTATTAAGATAGCATTTAACTGAAATAAATATCAGCTCTCTTTCTGTACAATCTTTTTTACTTTGCTTAGAAAGAAGACAGAATAAATAAGAATATGGAGTTTTAATAATATAAAAACTAGATATCTTCCTTCTGAATTTTTTAATTTTAATTTTCATATTTCAGATGAAAATGTCATCTTAAATGTTTTTTATATTTCCAATAATGATGACATATTTTAATCAATATTTATAAGTTCTGATTGATATGTTTGAGCTAGAGAGAGCAACTTCTATTGAATTAAATAGAAGGATTCGTAAATTGATTAAAGAATGTTTTACAAATTAAACAATATTGTAGGGGAAACTAGGGATACTTGACTCTTCTTTTACTTTTTCTTATATTTCTCGAATATTTGAATTTTTGTCATCATGAAATGATTTGTTTCTAAGAAGGGTTAATGCTCTTATCCCAAACTGATATCTCATTTAATCATAAAATAAATATATTTCATGAAATCGCCTAGGGTCAAGTATCCTAACCTTAGGGATAACTAGGGATACTTGACTCTACATGCAAAGTGTATTTAAATTCTTTTCATAATTACAGATATTAGATTAATAACTATTGAATTACAAAATGTGTTTATTATCGAAAAATATTAATAAAACTAATAAAAAATAAAATGGAATGTATAAAACTCAGTTCTTATTAATAAAATCGAGTTAATAAATTAAATTAGTCTAGTTATTAAATTAATTCTAATTATTAAATTAAATTAGTTCAAAGTTTAATAAAGAATTAAAATACGGACTTAATTAAATGATAAAAATTACTAGCAGTGTCGTTAGCGCGTGAAGGAAATGCCGGTTTTGGAAAATTAAAAAAATAGCATCAAAATAAAAAAAAGGATCTAAAAATTGTTGTACAAATCTAAAAGTAGAGAAGCTTAAAAGAATTACTCGGTTCTTCTAATATTTACAGAAAATTAAAAACAAAAGAATAAAAAGTTATGTTAAAAAAATATTCAAATCAAGAAGGAATATAGATATGATATGATATTTCAGTGCAACATAGCACTTTATTCAATAAAAGCCCTTCCATATCTTAAAACTAATTAATACACGGGCCTAACATTATAAAATATACAAAATTATACAGAACAGAACGCCGTCTCTTATCCCCGAACCCGTGACCAGTCCGTTAAAGTACAAAATTATACAGAAAAAAATGCTATATGTAATAAATATTATCAAATATGATTCAAAATTTCACTGTTTACGTCGTCATCGAAATCCTCACGCATAGAATTCTTTTCTCTTTAAAGCGGGTCATTCACCGTTGTTCCATTTTGGAATTTGTGGATCACGGGAAGGAAAATCCAATTGTCAAGGTCGAAAATCTATGAAATTTGGAGCAAATGATTGGAAGTGACGGAATTCCAACGAACTTAAAATCTAAAACTTCATCCACCGATTCCAATTTGTGACCTCGACGCGAAGGTAGCGGTGAAACAAAGGATCTGCCTACATTGGAATCTCGCTTCGAGGCTAGAAATGAAACTCGAAATCCCCCGTATTGTGGAAGAGGAGAGTAGGTGGGAAGAATTCTGCGACTTTGAACTTTGTCTCAAAACAAACTTTGGAACATCCGTGGATGTTTTGCCTAATTTTTCGAATCAGTTATTAGGATAAATGGCTTAGCCTTTCTTGTGAATGCCCAGTTTAACACCACCTCCTCTCCCTTCTGAAGACGTCAGACTATTGGAGGAGCCTGATAATAAAGAAACCAGTGGCGAATCCAGGGGAGTACTATGGGGTTACAGCCCCTCCCAGATCTACACAAGAATTCTTGCTTTTATTTAAAATCACTATAACTGTTTGTTCTTAATGTCCCTATTTTAAAAATAATAATAAAAAACTGCGACAACATTACTTGTTGGCCTGACAGGCTCGAAAGTTTTCCCGTTTTTGTAGTCATTCCACTCGTACTTGTAGGGTTGATGTGGTCAAAAACATTTTTGTAGTCATTCCACTCTTACTAGTAGGGTTGATGTGGTCAAAAACATTTTTGTAGTCATTCCACTTTTACTAGTAGGGTTGATGTGGTCAAAAACATTTTTTTGGGCTAGTTATTTCATTGCATTTTTTATTAAATTATAGAAAATATTGTAGCGTTCTTTATGATTCTTTTTGTTAGGTGAGTCAAGTATAAAGTTCAAATGATTTGTCTTATATATGCCATTAGGTTTGACATTCGGCACGACGGTACAAAATGTTTATGACCACAGCCCCCTGCAGACAAAAATCCTGGATTCACCACTGAAAGAAACCACTGTAATGAGACGCAAAATATTTATACTTATCCGATATTAGTACAGTAAAAATACTTATTGGAACAGTGGCGTGGAGGCCGCATCAGATTAATAAAAACATTTCGAATTCAAGAAAAATTTCATGATTAAATTTACAAAAAAACTAATGCATTTGTTTCTTTACTCAGGCAAGAAAATATAAAATGATGCTTCCCATAATCATTTTGAATCCTCATTTACTATAACTTCTAATTGATGGAAAGAAAATAATTGTGTATTTTATTAATTCTTGAAAATAAAAGTCGACAATAGTAACATTTTCTTGAATTGAATAATTCAATCGTTTAAGTTCCTGATTTTCAGCAACGTTAATACGCCGAAGATATTATTTCAATAGTACAGTATTTAGTACTAATAATAGAAAATAAATTTGTAGGATGAAAACTAATATTTTATAATATTTCAATTAAAGTTTTAATTACGAAAAATATTCTGCATAGATATAGTTTGGAAAATGAAATTTAACTCGCATGCATAATTAACAAATTGCAATTGCGTACACTCATCAATTAGTAAGAGAGAACTATATTTAAATTTAAAGCTCTTTACTTAACTAATTACAGCACAATTACAAATATTTAAAAATTAATACACAAAACAGAAAAGAAATAATAAAACTCTTTACAAAGTAAGGGAATTGGGAGTTCAAGCGAAAGGTACGTGCTGGACAAAATTACCTCGAGTTTCAACCACATAGATGTTTCCGATAGGTGTTTTCAGAGAGGTAGAGGTATGTAGAGTATACTGCAAACTTATATATTGATTTTGCAACTTACATAGTTTCTCTATGTGACAGGAGGATTTTTCTGTTTTCCTAAAAGCTTTTTTATGATTGCTTAGCATTTACTTTCATGCAAAATTATATATTAGATTGCAACTTATGTAGTTTCTCTATGTGATATGTGAATATTTCTTTTTGTTTTTCTAAATACTTTTTGATGATTGCTTAAGATTTATTTTTCATGCAAACTTATATAATAAATTTCAACTTATGTATTTTCTCTATTTGACATGTGGAAGATTTTTCTTTTTCTAAATACTTTTTGACGATTTGATGATTTCGTAATACTTACATTTCATGCAAACTTATATAATAAATTACAGCATATATATTTTCTCTATGCGACAAGTGGAATATTTTAATTTTTCTAAATGCTTTTTCATGATTGCTTAATATTTAATTTTCATAGAAACTTATACATTAAATTGCAACTTATGTATTTTCTCTGTGCGACACGAGGATTGTTTTTGTTTTATTAAATGCTTTTTATGATTGTGTAATATTTTCATTTTGTGGGGCTTGAATTTGCCCTGCGACCATTTTTATTTTCTCCGTCGACCTTTAAAACACTCTAAATACTTTGGACGAGTGGGTCGATGAGTGTTTAAAAATAAAACATATATTTTTCACAAATATAACTTTTTGCAATAGCAGAATTTTATTACATATCCAAAAGCACATCTATAATCTTCTTACCCAAGACCAAAAAAAAGCATTGATATTTTCTGGATACTTGTACGTTATTTTTGGAAAATGAAAAAAACATTCATATCTTTTCGAAAAATTTTTGAAGTGAATTTGCACACTAGTGTCTTCACAGTCATCTAACTTTATTTGAATAATTCAAGGACGGAAAACAAAGTATAAAAATGAAGAGCATATATATAGAAATGAAAGAAAAACACCCAGTAACCCCCCTTTCGACTGCATCATATATAACACAGTGGGCCCTATATAAGCATAAGCAAACGTATTTCAAGTAGTATTATGCACTCTACAGCGTTCTAATGATACTTCGAATCGAATCACTGGCGGCCTGGGATTTTAAATCCAGAGTGGGTGTAAAATGGGTTTTCTATGCTAAGCAGTTGAAGATTACTCGAAAAAGGGAAAAAAATCATTTTTTGCTCCTTTTTTGGAGAGTGAGCCAAAGCAAATGAATTCCCATACAAGTGGTGGCGATAAATCAAGAATTTTATTTCGCCAAGTGAATATAGCAGTCAAGTTCCACTAGTAATGTGTCTGCTTTTCGTTTCTTGCCAGTTTGCTGGTTTTTGCTTACACGAGAGTCTGAGCTTCACTAAACAGAAGCAACGTAATCCGTCAGTGGTGTGTGGAAATTAAAGAATAAATTTATTGAAAAAGTTTGCGGAAAAATACATTTATTTTTACTTTATTATGTTTAATTTATTATTCGCTATTATAAATATTACGGAATTATGAGTTAATTTATTTTCTCAAATTCACTAAAAGTTTTCAACACAGCTATGGAATCAGAATGTAATTTTATTAATCCATTTATTGATAATTAAGTTCTGAAAATATTAACCCTCTGCACTCGAGAGGTGATGTGACGTGTTTGACAGCTAAGGACTCTGGGGAGGAAGGTCCAGAGCCAAGAAATACTCTTTTTTATTTGCACGTGCGTGCAAGAGTTTTATTTGACAATGCTCTTGGTTAAATATAAGAAAATTATGAAAAATTATAGAATAATTGTTTATAGTTCAGGTTTCCTTCAGCCTACTCTGTCACACAACCAAAACAGCCCAACTTCTACGAGTGGCCTAAATGAATGATGTCGGTCTTCCGTCGACCGGCTTGAGATTTCAGTAATCAGTCTATAGTTATCATCACTAAAGAACAACGAGCCCTTACTCGTTTCTGTCCTCTACCAAAAACTCTTTCTTTCTTTTTAACCCTCATCTCCCCCCCCCCCACTGGGGGAGCGGTCAAAGAGCCTCTCCACGAATCCTCATCAATTTTGTAGGTGGAGTCTATTTCAGCGAGCCATTATTGGATCCCTACCTCTTGGTCCTTTTCCTGTCGCAATCTGGTTCTCAGGCTGGAGCTAAATGACCCTATCAATCACTTCCTCTAACGAGTGGTCCGTCGGTGACAGGCTGGACTAACGGCTCTCTTTGTCGGCGTTTCAACGAGATGTCTGTTGTTGACAGGCTGGACTTCCCTCCGAGAAACCTGCTCTGTTCAGTGACCCATGGCATGGGAAAAAAGTTACTGGTCGCTAATGATCTTGGAGGATCTTACAGTGGCTCTTAGTCACCCTTCTAGACGGTGCATCATTTTGATGTTTCTTGATTTCGATGGTTAAAAAACTACCTACTAAGTTGTAAGAAGTTGTAAAATAATTTTTCAGGAAAAATGAACTTACACAAATATATTTTTTTACGTCCCAAAGCCATAATATGAGCTCTTGTAAATAAGTGAATAATTACGCACCTAATTACTTTTCCGAGTCCAAAGGGTAATAATAATATTATAAGGGGCAATATATATAAAGGGTAATAAATAGGGTTATAATAACGCGTCTTCATTGAGAATACGAGAGTGCAGAAAATCTCTAGCACTTCAGGAAATAAGTGAAAAATCTATGATAGAATTCCATCTTTATGCTTATGAAACCAGTTAATAAAAATGTATAAAAATAAATCAAATAAATATATTTAACATCATTATTGGATTATTGCCAGTAACTTAATCGACAAAACTAAAAATTATTTTTTTAATAAGAAGGAGAAGATAATAAGAAGATGACGCCAATTTCTTTGTCTTACAATACCAATATATTTTTCTTTTACTTAGTGATGTGATAGTGCTGTTTTGTGTACATCTTTGAAAAGAAAAACATAAAAGAAAAAGCATCCTTATTTTCTAATAACTTTCTGAACTACAACAAAATTACAAGAGTTTCAATTTTAAGATTTTTAAACTTTGCATTTGATTGCATTGATTTCTTTTTCTTTCCTTGCCTTTAAGCTAAGAAGGCAGGCCTGGTATAATAGAAGCACGTACATCTATAATCTCGCTTTATTCTTAACATCTGCGTAATGGTTTTTGATTTGTCGATACATACTTTAAAGAAATACACTACTTTCTTGAGAATTAGAATTCGTCATTGCGAAGAAAGCTTAAAGTCAAGTGATTTTTTATGTAACATATCGTATGTGAATATATAAAAAAAATTATTTGTAAGTTGAGAGGTTACAAGAATAAAATGTCTGAATGGAATTAAAATATTAACTTGATGCATGATGGTGCTAGTATCTGAGGATCTCTAGATTGAAATTCGTACAGAAGTATGTGAAAAAGGCACTAGATTATTGTGGGTGTGAATTAGTCGTGGGTGATTTTACGCTGACCAAAAAATATAAATAAATATAAATAAGGAGCACAAGTATCTGGTTAAATTGTATAATATATCAGTATTCATATCTCTTCAAAATTTCGAAAATTTATAGGGAAATCCAGGAAGTAATGTATTTGCATTTAACAATAAATTAGTAAAATACACGTAATTAGAAAAGTAAATAAATAATTAATTTCGATATATTGTAGATTTCAAAAGTCTAAACAAAATTTAAGCGCTCTAAAGAATACTATTAAGCTTTTGAATTTATCCTTTTCATCTACCTTTGCAATGAGAGCATAAATGCTATACGACAGCAATACATTGTGATCTAGATGAAAATATCTTCAATGTAATAAGTATAGGAATCAATAATAATGATGTTACCAAAATTTATACAAGATAAAAATATAGACTTAAGCCCTAATAATAATAAATAATATCAGGCAATAATATATATATTCTGATTTACCAGTTTTAAATGAATTCTCTCAAAAATAATGTTGATCTCACTCATAAAATATCGTTTACGATGATTCCATTGCACAGGCCAGTATACATTATACTAATTAAAATCCTTTATGCGTCGGAGAAAATCCTTTCAACGAATTTCGAATCCCATAAAGGCCTTATCATATTCCAAAGATATGACGCGCTATTAAAACAAGCAATTCCTTTTGTACGTCGTTTGGATTTCAATCGAGATAGGCTTAAACATATCATCTCAGGCTTTCCCGTCGTTAAATACTCGGGTTACGAAACTTGCCAACTCGCATTCTGTAACAATTTTAAATACTTTATAAAGTGCCGCGAAATTTTCCATTTCGTTTGCGAGAGATAATTTAAATGCTTCCTAAATTATTTAGATTGTATTACGGAGGAGGCTCATTCAATCTCCGCCGAGGCTTTGTTACAGAGAGTGCATCGTAAAGATATTTCAAATGATTCTGGGGCAAGAGAGAGAAAGGAACAGCAATGGTGGAATATTTCTAAAAGCGAGAAGCTGTATAGAGCACTGAAGGAAACAAATGCTGGTAAAAGAATCTGAGAAGTATGTCTGTGTTCATTTAGACGAATTAAAGATGATATCAACTGTTCAGAAGCTTGAATTCTCAGTGTGGGCATTGCGAAACTTAATAAAATTGCGAATGTTGAAACACCAAAACCTGAATCTAACGTCCATAAGGAATTAAAAACATTGATCATATACAGGGTGTAAAAATACCAAATATATACCAAAAGTCTTTGACACATTTCAAAATTTAATGAAAAATAAAAAAATCGTGGTATTAATGTGAGGTTTCACTAATTTGTATTGTGCTCCATAAAGTTTCTTTTGGTATAAAGAATGGTTCAGTTGTCTACACATAGATATCGCTAGTGGTACAGCATTAGCTTAGTAAGGTTATCTTCCAAACCGTCTTTGTATGCAAGTATGGCAACTCCAAGAGAAAGAGTCAAGTTTCTTTTGGCATAAAGAATGGTTCAATTGTCGACACATAGATAGCGCTAGTGGTATAGCATTAGCTTAGTGAGGTTAGCTTCCAACCCGTCTTTGTATGTAAGTATGATAACTCCAACAGAAAGAGCAAACTGCGTCGGTTGGTACTTCGTAACGACATTGAAAGAAAGTTTTGTACTACGTTTCATAAATTATTTTTCCTTTAGCGGAAACGAAGATTTTAGACTAGAAGAAGTTGAAGACAGACCAAGAGTGGTGGCCATGCACGTCAGATGATGAAGTCGAACAGATCCTACAAATGCTTATTTGCAGTCCTAAATAATCAACACAAAGTGCTTAGCGTTAATTAGGAACTGCACGAACAAAGAACGTCAATATCTGTTTTTCGTACAGAAATTTATTAAAATTAAATTTCTGATTTATTAAATTTCTTTATGACCAAAATACTTTATGCTGCGTAATGAAATTTAATGGTAACCACAAACTTATATCACAATTTTTTTAATATTTTATTAAATTTTGAAATGTAACAAAGAATTTTGGTAAACCTGCATATTGGAGACTTAAATAGAAATACTGCAAAGGATAATGTCAAGAAGCTTTCAATGACAGTGCCATCCTTTAACTTTGATGTAGAGAGGAAATGACATGCAGAGTTTATTATACTAGTATATCTAATCCATCTCCAAACAAACTTTCTTTGTAGACATTATAGGCTTTAAACAACTATGATTGGCATGCTAAAGTTGGATAAACTGTTTTCTAACTTTAAATTGGTGCAGAAAAAATCAATTAGATTTAACGCAAAATGGAGTCCTAAGATGTGTCAAAAACAAGAAAAAAGTAACAAACCAACGGGTGAAACTTAATACACAGTTGCTTTTAATTACTGTGTTTAGAGAATAGACTGATTAATATTGCTGAAAACATATGGCATATTATCTACTCAATGTTTTACTAACAGTTGTGATTGTCAAAACATGGACGATCTATAATTCTTATATAATTCATAGTATTCAATTTTGAATCTCCATCTATGTGAGATTAAGTGTTGTTGTCTTTAACGGTAAGTTAACAAATATTAAAAACAATTTTGAATGCAGTGCAGATTTTATGAAAACGAAATAAAAACCCAAAAATTGACTAAATCCTTATTGTTTGATAGGATATAAATCCTTAGAAAATTATAATAAGTTGGACTAAATGCAGTTTTATTATAATAATTATTAAATGAGGATAGTTTAAAATTAAACGAACGAGAGTTAACGTCTTAAAACAAATACATCTTCACAGATGCAGTGGATTCAACAGCTACAACACGCCAATATTACTGTTTCTTTTTTGACTAGTAGGTGAAATTCATATCAGTCTGTTAGACTGGAAAATAAATGGTCAGAATCGGAATTCGGTTTATCTCCACTTCCTAATTTTGTCTTAAATCTGCTAAGATAAAACGTCTAGACAGTGTAAATTTGAGGATGATCGAGGATATCGTCATTCCTTTTGACCATTCTTCAAATTACGAATTCCGTTCCAAGGTAGTCCTCTTAGCTTGAAACGAGCAATTTTCTAGTTATTCATCTGACATTTATGTTAATGTTAATGTAAATATTAGAAGAACTTACCTCCTTTGACCATTCTTCAATGCATTCCGTTAAGCTCCTCTTTGCTTGAAAACGAGCAATTTTTCTAGTTATTCTATACTGACATTTTATACTTAATGTTATAAAATATAGAATTCTTATATCACTTGACCATTCTCTCAAGATTATGAATTCCGTTCCAAAGCAGTCCTCTTATAGCTTGGAAATGAGCAATTTTCTATACTGACATTTTATGCTTAAGATTAATGTAAAATATTAGAGGAATGTTAACTCCTTTTATCATTCTTCAAAATTACGAATTCGTTATAGCTTGTAGTCTAGTTATTCTAAACTGACATTTTATGCTTAGTGTTAATGTAAAATATTTGAAGAGTGTTAATTATTAACATTAATGAATGAATGTTAGGTTGATGCTTAATTTTTTTTTTCTCAGAGAAATATCGACAGACAGAGAAAATTAAATCTACCAGCAAACATACTTTTCCTCCTACAAAAGACTTGTAAAGAAGAAAGCATATATTTGTATATTTATCACTCTGACATTATGACTAATTTTTCAAATGATAAAAAAAAAACTCTCATGATATTTCACGAGCTCAAACTCAAAACCTATGGTAAAATTTCAGATAACTGAAAGTATATTTCAATGATATATATTTTAATTTTCGAATTGCATCTAAAAAATTAATTTTGATATCTTTAGACTGGAAATACATTTTAAATTTATTAGCATATAAAATAGAAACATAAAAATCAACCACTAGGAATGGTTGTTTTTGTAGTTCTTGAAATATGATATCAAAAAACTATGTTTCACCAGAAGGTATTATTTCGCTTTAAAAAAAAAAACAATTCTTAAATCTTTTAAAAAATTCTTATTTTTTAAAACTAAATCATAAATTAATTATGTTTGTTTATGCACTTTCTGTCTCAAAAATCCTGCTGAAAAATATTTACTTTAGTTAATATTCTAAAAAACGCATTGATGAAGTAAAAAAAATGTGCATTATAAATTTCAGGAGAAATTAATTATTTAGATGTTTAAATATAGTTATAAACTGGATGCATTGCATTTGCAAAGAAAAATTTAATTAACTTAAATTCTTTAACATTTGAATTTAAAGAATTTTTATACTATTATTAGATAAATATACCAATTTATTTCGAAAGCAAATGATTATGGGTAATTTAATTACACCTAATTCGAAATTTTTTTAAGTATTTCTTTTTCTTTTTTGGCATTATACAATCCAGATACACTTGCAGCAAGTTTGATTTTTCTTGATATTAGCTTGGATATTAGCTTGTCATGACAAACTTGATGCGGCAACTTTGCAGCAAACTTCCTGCAAAGTAACAAAGCATAATCGACCAACCCACTTGCAAAACAAGTTTGCTCTGAAAGTGTTATGACAAGCTTCACACCACGATTGCAAAATAAGTTTGCTGCAAAGATGATACAGCACACTTACAGATAATCTTTGTCTCTGTTTTAAAAAACATCCGATTTTTAATAGCATCTCCTAGACCATCCTTCTTTCTATTAATTCAATAAATCAATGATAATTTGTAGAAAAACTAGCGTTTTAATAAAAATAATTTTTAAAAATTCTCCATCTTTTTAATAAATATAGAACTCGCACTTTAAGGAAAACTATATCGCCTTTTTCTTAATGTTGAAATTTTAACGTTCATAAACAAAATTAAACCTAAAAAACAGTCAATTTTTGTTGAGAAATAATAACTTACATTTTGTCAAATTTTAAAAGTAATTACTTTTGAACCCTATTTTCATAGTTTATTCTACTAGCAAAGCGTAGTTATAAGCGAAATCGCTCTCTCTTTGACTTCAAACCATATTCTCAACTCAAAATTTAAAAAATTAATGAGATAAGAAAACTGTTAAAATAAATGGCAGATTCACGATCTATTAGCGCCATCTATCTTCTCTCACAGACTAAGTGCCCGACTTGGAAGCTTGATGTCGGGGGTTCGAATCCGTTGTTGTCTTCGTGCTCTGTTTATACTACAGTTTGCAATGAATTTGACGCGGCAAGTTTGTGAAAAGTTTGACGAGTGGTGACTAACTCGTTTGCGTTAACTTGTTTCAAACTTATTGCAAGCTTTCACTCTTGCCGTGTCAATCTTGTGGCAAGCTTGCAGATTTGAAGAGCAAAATTGCTGCAAAATAAAATTGCTATCTGGGAAACCTCCACTTCACTAGATTTGAGAAAATAATTTATTAAATTAAGATTATATTAAAGCTCTGTGTTCAAATTAAAAGCAACGTTTTTTTCACGATTTAGCCTTTTTCTGAAATTGACAATTTTTTTCTATTCATGTACGCTCTTATCTTAAACACTTGTGCAAATATAAATGAAGATTTCACCATGTAAACTTTAATGTTAACAATGCATATTCCTGATAACTTTTATCGTAACTTCTTAATGGATTATAAGCATTTCCCAGTCTGCACATAAAAATATGTTTCATTTCAATACAAAACGTATTTACTTTAAAACCTTGAGAAAAATTACTTAAGGCCCTTGTATTATAGAAAAGTTTCAATCGATGCAAATAAATAATATCTGTTTAACATAGATTATAAAAATAACTGTTGATAAAAGTTTGAAATTTTCTTTTTCTCTAGTAGGTGCATGATGTTGACATATAGTACCTCTGAAATACCTTTTTCGTAAAATTCTTTCATGGAAAGTTCTTAAGTATCGTTCAATAAATTGTTTTCTGAGACATAGCTCCAACTTCTTAAGCTTCTTCAATGAGGCGACAAATAAGTACTTTTTTCGACTTCCGAGAATTTAGCATAATTTTCTAGAAAAGTTGAATGGGCTAACACAAATTGTATGAGGAAACTGATGGATGGTAGTTGAAATAAATACAAGTTGGCCATAAAATAATGTAAGTTGTTTTGAGTTTGATTGTAAAAAATCTGTTTAACCAGATGTAAACAAATTTGGTTTGTATACTTTCCCGACTATGAGATTTATGCACAGAAAAGCTCCAGATTTCTTAACCAACTGCAATATTGCACTATACAGGGTGTCTACACTTTTGGTGGTTCAATAGCTACCTTCTAAACCGATAGAAATAGACATATAGTTCCAATTGGAAAAATCTTTTAAATAAAAGGAAGAATTATATTTTATGTTTTTTGAGTCACTAAATATATTTGTGAAAATATTACGAATTCTAACTTTTTATACGGTACCCCTGTCCTATCAGTCATATTTAATAAAATATTCTTGACACACTAATATTTTAAACAAAAAAAAGTCCCACTCTTCTGCGACTAAAACTGAGCCAGTTATGGAGCTTTGAATTTCATGATTTTTAACCAATCAGCGGCATCGTCGAGCAAGTACTCCGCATTGATTGGTGGATCGTCTTCAAAACGGCTATTGAAATGGTGTAAAGTGGTCTAAGTCAGCGATATTCAAAGTTCCATAATTCTGTCAGTTTTAGTTGCAGAAAAGTAGGACTTTTTTTAAATGTTAGAGTGCCAAAAATATTTTACTAAATATGATTGATAGCACCGAGGGACTGTATAAAAAGTTAGATTTCGTAACTTTTTCAGGAATATATGTAGTATGGGATTCTAGGTCCCGTGTGTTGTGATACGAAGTCAGAAGAAACACACCTGTGCTATTTTTGGAACTTAATGATGACGACACAGCATTTAAGACGGCACACACATTTAAAAGATAAAAACACATTTAAGGGACAAGAGTAAAAAAGATAAAACGCAATAATCAGGAGGGCGGCCACTGCCCTGTACATCGAGACATGTGAAATCGTTCAGGCGTAAATTCCGTCGCTCGCCATCGCACTTCTTCTCTGTCTGTTTCGCACAGCAATGTCTGTCACTTTTAAGAGCAAGATCATGTGACGCGACGTGACGTGACGTCAGCTGGTAGAGGGAAAGTGTACGAGCGCATCCTGCCGGGAACTACATATATTTATTCACTCAAAAAACATATATTACAATTCTTCCCTTCATTTAAAGAATTTTTTCAACAGGAACTATATGTCTATCTCTAACGGTTTAGAAAATAGCTATTGGACCACGATAAGTGTGGACACCCTGTAGACACAATTAACGTAGTCTGGTGTGGTCATGTGGTTAGAACTCCTGCTTGCCAACTCTATGAAAGCGGGTTCCAATCCCGGCCAGGATGAGTTTGAAGTTAGTCCCATGTCCACTCAACCGGTATGGGTGCTGTATTGGCATCAGGCAGGGGGACATGGGGCGGCGCTCTGTATACACAATTATCAACACTAATGAACCGAAAGAATTGTAGGAATCACAGTGTCTACTACACATTTTAGTTTGGTATCTCTGACATATAGTTTAATTAGTTTTCACTGCTTACACACAGGGTAGTAAAGCACAGGTATCTGGAATCTACTGTTTTCATGCAAAATGGAGCACCTTCACTTATGCGATTATCTGTTCAAAAAGTTCTACTGAAACTACACAGACGGACTGTTAATAAGCTATATATTACCTTGCAGGTGGCCACGGATCTCACTCTCTGTGATTTTTGGTTGTGGGGTCATCTGAAATGTTTGGTTTACAACGATAACGTTGATCATCTAGCCATCTTCAAGGATCACCTAACGCTTCAAGTCCGACAAATCAACATTGGACTTTTGATTTGTCTGATTGCACGTTCTACTACAGAACGTGCAATCCAAAGAATGTATTTTTTGTAACATGCGAGAGGTCAGCTTATTGAACTAAGTGTATCAACGATGGCAAAATAAAATTTATACTGGAAATGTGTTTTTTGTAATTATTTCTGCAAATTCACTTGCCTTAGTATGTTGAGTATATATGGTTAGATTCGGGTGAATATCTGTGTTTAACAATAGAGAGCATACACCTCGTGTTATTTTATGGGCACCTTGCATATTTTATGTCATTGTCTATTTTACGAAGTACAATATGATTTTGGAAATTTACTTTGAAAACCACCATTCTTTCAAAATGCCTTTCTTAGTGTTAGAAGCCTTAAAACCAATTCATAGGGTAAATCACTAGAGTATTAAGCAGCAATCAGTTAATGCTCTTCCGCTTTTTAAAAATGCATCTAATAACATTGTAATCATGGCCGTCATTAGGGGATACGGCGCAAATTGGAAAAAATGTTGGACATTTTTTTTAAACACACTTTATTATTATTAATAATATTAAGAGTTTAAGGATTTAGAGTTAGGCAAAAGCCAGCGGAACAATATGGCGCTTTTGTGTTTCATAGTATAATAAAGAAAACCAGGAGCATCCTCCTTTTCTCCAACTAGAATCTAAATTTGATACCCAATTACAATTTTGGTGACAAAACCCCATACCAAATTTCATTTGTCTATCATGGTGCGTTTATGAGTTAAGCGAAAAATCGCCAAATAATGTAGAATTCCGCCGAATTTTGACGACAATTGCGCCCGGCGACTTGGCTCGCGTTTGGTTCACAATTGGCAACATTTGCGCCCGGCGACTTGGCTCGTGTTTGGTTCACAATTGGCGTCATTTGCGCCCGGCTAACGGAAAAGTACCGTTATGGGGAACACTCATCCAAAATCAGAGAGACTGACAGATCCTTTGAATGGATTTGGTCCAATATTTTATACTGATCTACGATTCGGATGCTAAAACCGTATGCCAAATTTCCTCCTTTTAGCTCTTTACATTTTTGTGCCATCGTCTCCACATGCACACGGATGAACAGATATATAAACTCCCCGTATACGGATTTCGACCAAAATTTGACAGAAAGTATATAATTTTGGTGATGTGGTCACATAAGAAATTTCATCAGTCAAAAATGTTTTTTCCCCACTCAGGGAGTTCTCAAAATGTGGAGATTCATCAAAATCCCGAGTTCGAATTTTTTTGCCGATTACAGTGCTTTCTCTTTGTATTCTCCGTAAATGAGAATGTTTTTTTTTAAAAATAGCTCTCTAAGTTCTTAAACTTAATTTTGCACCCTCTGGTAATGGTGTTGAGGGCCTGTATCCTGTCTGCATCATTACCCCATTGAATTGAACGGAGAGTAGATAACATTCTGGAGCGGGGCCCCTTAGGCGAAGGGCCTTATTTCGAGCAATTGGTCCGATCAGCTTAAGGGCGGCTCTGATTGTAATGCTTCTATACCCTTTTGCAGAACATGAATTAATTTCTGGATATGAATTCAAAAGTTTTCTAATTAAATCGGGACTCTTTAAGAAGAATCAGAAACATATAGTTTGCTAACGTAAAAAGATAGAATAATATAGCGACCAGAAATAAAAAAAATGTGCGAGGCATGTTCGAAAAGTAAAGATGCAAGGTGTTTCGGGGGACAAGTAATGTTTTGTTATAGTCTTTGGCATTTCTAATTTGACCTTAAGCCACCAGTTTCAATTTTTGTTCTGTTTTCGGCGCCCTTGGCGAATCCAGAGTTTTTGGAAAATGCCCTACGTAAAACTCCATGAAGAGTTTTTTTTTTTTTTTTTTGGCGAAATCATTATTAGTTTTTCTATTGCTTGGGTAAAAAAAACATGCAATCTTCGGTTATAAAGAATTATTTAGGAAATTTTAAAAAACATAATATATAATCAGTGAGGTAGATTAGCCTGTTGGTAACTAAATATTTTGTCAAATCAGGGAATTTAACAAGATTTATATCTGTCTTGTACGAGAGCAACTGCAGAAAACCTCCTTTCGCACAAAAAGAAAATAGCAAATGATACTAAAACTCTTTGAATTTTAGTGCTTAACCAGTGCATAATCGCATTTTACTGACAAGAAAAACTCAGATATTCCATGCTATATGCCTCTGTTTTAACCCCTTAAGGAATCGTATTTTTTTGCTATATAACAAGATGACCCCTCCTTTTTTGGACAGGGGCTATCGTTTTCATTCATCTAAGAAGGTATAGAATACTTGAGATGCTTATGTATTCTACCTAATTTTTGTGTCAAAATATAAAGATAATTAATGATTAAGTTTTAGTTTAAAAGCCCAAAAAAAAGCCTAAAAATGCGATAATTCGATGCACGTCAATATGACGGGCGCGAGACTTAAGAAGTTTATGAATTTGCATGAGAAAAAATTCAATCAGATTAACTTCTTCTGCTGCAGTAAATCCAGATGGGGCAATGGCAATAAATGGATCTAGAATCTATATAAAATTGCAGATATTATCGTTTTGAAAATATATTTCTGAATAAATATAATTCTGATAAACCGTGATAAGTATTCATTAAAAATTTCGTAACCTACGAAACTGAATTAAAAATGTTAATAAAATTATGAAAATTATATGATACTCGTGACTCGTGAGGCCCCGTTGCGCACACTTTGGGAATTACTGCTTTATCCATTCGCTGTCGTTTACTGGGTGACCCAGCGGGTAATGTTTGAAAAACAATCTAATAGATGGCGCTAGCTGCGAGTAAATAAGACCAAACTTGTTGCGCATGATCAGCAGAGCGGGCAATTGTACAGGTCTGTGTTTCGTTAGCGAGCGATGAGTTTAAGTGTGTTGTTCAGTTGTGATTGGCGCAAATGAAAATGAATAAATATTCAAGAGATATTCGAGTGTTTATTGTGCTCGAAATGACCAAATTCCATGAAAATCTTTAGGCAGTGCAACGGGCATGGCAGCAGGAGTTTCAGAACAAGAACTGGCCGGAAAAAAAGGACTGCAGTCCACACGATTGACAGCGAAGTCTGCTCACGCGGGATGGATGGATTCCAGAACCGACTCACTGCTTTCCTTTTTAAAGAAGGTGGTCAGTTCAAAACCCTTTATCATTAATAGCTTATGAATATATATCCTTAAAATCTTTTCATCACTCTTATTTGTTTTAAAACCTTACCTTCTGGGCTCCCTGTACCTTTCCTGTGCTAACTCCATTACAGCAGAATTTGTCAGCAATAGCTGCGCTGATTCAAAATCCCGCAAAATGAAAGGTGCTTTCCCTAATTTTTTAATGTAAAAAGGTAAGAAATAATATTTACATTGTTTCCATTTATGAGAATATTACGATTCGACAAAATACAACGTCTGGAATCCATCCTCTAGATGTAGAATCAATGCCCAGGTTGAATACAGCAACGGCAGACTATCTGTGTTATGTGATGACTGTTTTCCAAGAACTTCGGAAGTTCTTAAGAGAAATAGAGATCTTCCATCGAGAGAATTGCCTGAAAGTTGAAGTTGAAATATGGTTTTAGCAACAGGCAGTAGAATTCTGCGACTCTTCGACATAGAATCTTCCCCCCGCCACCGAATCAGCAAATCATGGACAATGGAGGTGATTAACTATAAAATAAAATATGCTACAGTTAATAATATGTCATTCATGTTGAGCCAAATAAAATGTTTTGAAGGTAAATGAGTCTGTATCTTTTTTTCAAACAACCAGCTTAGTTATATGTATGCAGACATATATCTTGTATCATTCAATGGGGACTTTACATGTTTAACTTCTAATCTAGTGATTCACAGTCCAGTTACCATCAGAAGCCATACCTTATTCTTAAGGAAATGAAATTTTCAAAATAAATGTAAGGTTAAATTAACAATGTGAACAAGAGCAACTTATGAATCGACAAAATATAAAGTCTTAATACACAAAATATAACGAAGAACTCATTTTTTTCTAACACAACTTGTGCATTGTCGAAAATACTTTTTCACTAAATTGAATTATTCCATTATTAGCCAGTGAATTTTGCTAAGATGTTTTTTTCCCTACAGATTAATGTTAAACTCACAAACACAACTTTATGTGCCCATGGTATCAGTAAGTACTGCTTGAGGATATTAAGCACAGTTATTAAATAATACAATTATTCATGTGTATATTATTATATTATAATGCTTATTCAATTTTAATAAAACTTCGCCTTTCTTTACTAAGCAAGTTAAGTGTCAATTGATATACAGATCAGAACCTGACAAAATTTCCTTTAAGAGGCACTAGAAACAAAGTTATTTTTATACGTGTGATACTTTTCCTGAAGAAAAATGCGACTAAGTATATAGTAAAAAAAAGTCATAGAAGTAGAGGACCTAATTTCTGACATTTATGTGAAACGACACGAATATGCACAGCCATGGCGCTAACTACAAGGTTCTAATTTGTCATTGCATTCTGGCAGTAAAAAGAAATGAGTATCTATCTTAATAAGCAACTGACTCATTTAAAGAAAATGCGAGTAATAAAGAGCGAAGCTTCAAAGCAAATGAGAGCAATTTGGAATAGTCACGCAGATCATGGTCATAAGGACTGAGTGAAATAAAGAGGCACTTCATAATTTTTTAAAGAACCTTCATTAAGTTGAAAAGTAGTGCTCATATCTTCCCGTCACGAAACTTCTATGAGTGCAATAGCAAAAATTTCGGAAGAAATATGAAGGGAATTTTAATCGCATGCCTTTCCATTTCTTCAAACAATATTTATGATTTTTTAAGGCGGAATCTCAATTTTGATTTTATTTTCCTATGAGTTCAGTTAGAAATTTAGTTCAGAATCAGTTTTTTCACAAGGAGAATACGGGGTTCAAATTACAACCACGTATGAAAAAATTATGTGTTTCTTGGTGTATTAATGTTGACGTACAAAAATATTTCCGAAAACAAATTATAATTTCAAAAAGAAATAGTAGGCTACTTTCTGCTGCTTATAATTTTAAGAGAATATTTAGAAAAGCATTATGAGCTGTAAATAAAAAAGTTTATGCGAATATTTAGAAAAGCATTATGAGCTGTAAATACAGAAGTTTATGCGAATATTCAGAAAAGCATTATGAGCTGTAAATACAGAAGTTTATGCGAATATTCAGAAAAGCATTAGGACCTGTAAATACGAAAGTTTATGCGAATATTTAGAAAAGCATTATGAGCTGTAAATACGAAAGTTTATGCGAATATTTAGAAAGGCATTATGAGCTGTAAATACGAAAGTTTATGCGAATATTTATCTTGATAAAGGTTTAAACTGAAAAATTAATATGCTGATGTACTATACCCATAAGTTGGCTGTTCTTAACCACTTGCTCTCTGAAAAGTAATTAAGTGTATCATATACACGCTCCATTTAGTGCTGGTGCGGCTATAAATATTAACCGATAATAAAATTGATGCCTTCAAATTAGTTCCTAACTTTCTGGTATTCTTCAATTTTTAGAGACTTCAGCATCTATTAAAAATCTATAAAAAATGTCAAAATAATGCCTTGTTACACATAGTGCTGAAAAGATATTTTCCTACTTATATGTATCACTTTTTTAAAATAACAAGAGTAACAATCTCTTGGAAAAACAACATATTCACTTCACGAAAATATATTTTCATTTTTGAATGAATAAATGATTTGGTTTCATCTTTGGGAAATGAGTCAAAGAGTTTCGTTTTGATCTCTCAATGTTTGAAATTTTTACTTGAAACAGTACATAACAAGGAGACAATATAATATGACTTAACAATTTTTTACTTTTATTTACAGAGATATTGTAAACATCGTTTTAATTTCAATTATTCTCTTTCAAATTTAATATTGAATTCAGAATAGGTGTTCAGAAATTTAATGTGCAGTTTCCAATCTGAAGGAATGATCTTCGAACCACAGGTAAAAAATAAGGAAGAGAAGAGGAATGAAACTGCAGACCGACGAATATATTTTATCATGCAACTGTGCATAGAAAGACAAATTCATTTTATCATGTAATTCTGCAATTTACTTCTCCTCTCTTGAAAAGATATGGAATCTGGAATTATAGTGAAACAGAAACATTTCGAGCTATGTTCCTATAAATCAAAAAAGCAAGTTACTCTGAAAATACATTTTCCATAAAATTTCTATCTCCGGGTGAAAACTATTTATATTTTTTTCTAGCGGTATATATTTAGAATCTTAGTAGCATACGTGCAGGCTGCGTTCGATACAGTTACTGTCGAATAAAATGTTGTCTAAAATAGCTTCCGTATATCCGTCTTGGAAATATTGAATTTAGTACCAGGAAAGAAATTGTATGATTTCTACAAATCATACTGTTTAAATATTCCACGCTCTAAGTCCATTCATTATAAAACTTAAATCTCTACTCATGAATATAATACACCGAATATGTTTAAAGTTATTTAAACATTTTAAATCTACTCAGTGAAATTCTTAGGACTTTCTACATTAAAATATGGTAAAATAATTTGAGTATATATATTTATTTCATTATCTTAAACTCAATAAATATTTTACAATATATACTTATCCCATTTAGATTTTAATTTTGTACGATAACGCTAGTAGTAATACAGAATGCTGAGTTTCACGATGTTCATATATATCAATCTGAATTATTCCCTTTCTTACTTGCTAAGAATGATTCTTTTGATCCGAGTGTGTAAGTAACTAATTCAAAAGCGAATTATTTGAAAGAGAATTCTAAAGTACGTGGATTCAAAATTGCCTCTTGAGTCAAAATAGCAGTGCATCCATTATATTTTTGATATCGAAAACACATAAGCGTTAGATTATATGTCAACAAGATATCTCAGATTACTCTTAAAATGGAGGTTTTGATGTTGAAAAAGGAAAATGAAATGCTTTCTCCCTCTATTTATAGATGATTATTAGACATTAATATTCCTTTTAACCTACGCTATTGTTGTTTAACCCGCGAGAACGAGCGCTACGAAGACTCCCCCCCCCCCCCCCCCGGGGGGGGGGGGTGCGACACCCCAACTCGTTATTTCGCTATTTTAGCAAAACTAGCAAAATATTCATGCTATATCAGTTCCAAATGATTTATACAAACAGTTTTAGCTATACAAGAACGAATTTTAGACGAAAAATTTAGTAAATAATTCATTATATTATTCAGTGCCTTGCGAACATACCACAAAAGTATATTTCTTACATACGTGTTTTCTACATTTTTTATAATAAAGAATCATCATTTTAATAATCGTCATACAATTTGGAAAGGAAAATACTGCTTCTAATTTTCTTAGATGCACAGGAAAGTATTTTTAAAAAAAATCGAAATAAGAATTCTGATGGACTTTATCTTTAGATCTAATAAATTTTGGGCGTAATACACTTTTATTTTTCAAAATAATTTCTACAATTTAAAGCTTTTCCTCCAATAGTTTTTGTTAAAGCGGATAAGACAGGTTTGATTACAGATAGGTCTTAACTACAGTTAAATTACGCTTAGAATAATATAACTTTTGCAACAATGTTCTGACATTTGCACTTACACTATTATCTAGTATAAAGGTCTTGTACCTGCAAAAAGCTCCATCTTAGAAATATAGAATGTTCTTAAATCCCCTTGTTTCCTCACTGAAACTTAAATAGCGATACAACATTATTTTCCAGTCCATAATACGATCACTCAATTGAACAAAGAAACCTGACGCGAGACTCGCAAGAAGTTGTTTAACATCCCTTATGGTGAATTCCAATAAAAAAATAAAAATAAAAGAATTTTTCTTGAAACACGTTCTGTCTGCTAAATGTGACCTTAAAGGCAGATAGCATGGATTTGACTCATTTCAATTCAAGGGAAGTCGGTATTCTTCACATTTTACGCGGCGTGGGGTGTCGGACACCCCTTTGCGCGTCCTCGAGGGTTAATCTTGTTTTCCTTATTAACCCTTTGAGTACTGAATTATTTGAAGATTTTTATGCCCATGGGACGGATTTAATTTGTCGCTATATGGATTAATATGTAAAAGTAATACATTTTATTTGGAATATACTTATATTGGTGATATAAATATATTTTTGAAACAGCATTTTAGTTACAAAATATAAATAAATATATAAATGAAACAAAATATAAATATTTATATAGAACAAGAACCAACTTAAAGTCTAATAATTTTGTACCGTGTGCTATTTTTCAAAAGATGTCGGTAAATGCAAAGGTACCGGGCATTGTTTGCATTGCCAAGTGGTTTCTTTTCTTATTTTATGTTTATAACATACGCGACACCGTTCTGTAGGGTGTTTCTTTAATTCTGTTGCCGGAATATTCTCCGGAAAATGTGTCCAATTTTTCGCTTGCAAACGATGTGGCGCATCCTACTTGTAGGACGCCCACGAATATTATAATTTGGCAGAACCACTTGCGCCAATAATTCTTCTTAAATTCAGATGACGAGTCAGACTCGTCCACCGTAACTTCGGCCAAGTGAGCAGATGACGAGTCTCACTCGTCAAATGTACCCAAAGGGTTAACAGTTACTCTAGCAATTACGTATGTGGTGACAAAACGTGTTAGAATAACTAAATGATGTACAGGGTGTCATAAATAAGTAGTAAAGTAGTGGAAAGAAATCCAAATCAGTTATTGATACAAAAGGGTTGAGAAAATTCATAAAAAAAAATCTAATGATAAATCAGCGGAACCACAAATAAGGGAAAATTCAAATCACATTGATACGAAATGTAATAACAAAAAATTTTAATTAACTAAATTGAAATATAATTTACTAAAAAATATCTATAAAATTTCCTATATTAAGATTGCAATGAATTCAATTTAGCTCATACATTTCGTTAAATGTTAAATCGTTCTTAAACTTAAAGAAAATCTTTACAAATCGCTAGGTATTGATAGAAAGTAGAATAGTTCTTTCTCTTCAAAAGCATGCATGAAGGGTGTCAAAGTAGAAGTGGAGAAACATTTCTTCCAAGTAATATCTGTAGTTCGAAAAGATAATAGAATGTCAATACAGAATGGAATAATAGTTTTAAGGCAGACGAAGAGAAGAGAGCAAAGAGAAATCATCTATGAAAGAAATCAAAATCAATGGTGAACTGAAAAGGAAAATAACAAATCTCAAGTACTTTTGGTTTCGATTTGCATTTGGTCCGAGATCTACGTGAAAAGATTTTTCAATGATAGCCGAAGAGCTCGATTTAGAATTGTCTGAAGGATTCCTTTAACATCCAGGATAGAATAGCGATGAGGACCCATAGTTGTCATGGATACCGATAACATATTTTAGGTCCCTTTTTCAGCTCCTCTCGTCTTTTGTTTCTTATTGAGAAGGTCTTTTTCACTCCCCATTACTGGAGCATACTTCCTCGATTTCGGAGTTCTTTGAAAGCGAAGTTCAACAAGGCCACAGAACGATCCAAAATATGATGATCTCTTATTTGGGTCGAAAGCTTAGTGGTGTGTCAATATTTGTTCACCGCCTAACCCAGGGTTGAGCACTCAATTTTGTGTCGCTTCTTCAGCAGCTAAAGAAATATGTATTTTGAAGATTAAAAAGCGAAGGAATACCTTTGTATTGATAAAAGTTGGCTTATGTTAGCAATCTCAAGAATTCTACCGAAATTTTACTCGTAATGAAAAGAAGATATGTCTTAAAGTTGGTATGCAATAATCCAAACCTAAAGTGTTGTTTTAAGCTAAAATAATTGAAAAGCATTTTTAAACTATTTAGATTTCATTCCCGGAAATTTTTGTTAAGATGGATGTAGCGAAAATAATATCGTGTCATCTTAAGCGTATTTAAAAACTGTCAGTTTATATAGTTTGAAGTCTTATTTATTACACAATGGCATCAGTGATAAAGCAGTTTACTCTTATATGAATATAGACTGACTATTTTGATCATTTTAAATATTTCTGTATTCATCTTTTTTAATTATTTTTTTTTAAAAATTCAAGTATTGGGTGTGAATTTAGAAGTTCATCATAGAGTGTTTTTTTAGATTTTTTAAAAATCTAGAATCATGAAATTAGCAAAGTATTATCAGTATATTGATATATTCAGTATCATCCTTAAATTTTCACTTTATATTCTTTATGTCAGTCGCTGAAATACACCCGAAATCATCTCTCCAAAACTCCCATATCTAGCTCCATTATTCTATAGACATGTTTCTGATGGTAACATCTGCAAGCCTTTGACCATGCCAGAGCTTACAACATTGGAATAAGAGCGTCTACATTCTACATATGTTCCCAAATATGGTTATCTACAGGTTGGTTCAATAGAGCTTGTTATGTTTATAGCTGTTGTTATCCAAGAATGTTGTTGGCGCACCAACTTTAAGTTTGGCGTCTTGGCGAGGTTGCTAAATGTGTGATGCCAAAGATAGTTAGTTGACTTTGAGTCAGATCAGTCGTGGAAATCATGGGGTGAAGATGCCTGTATGGCTGCCGAGCAAAGGGCTCAATATTTCAAGTTAACTTTTGAGGCGTTCCTATCAATAAAGAATTCAACTACAGTTCATTAGTTTCACAGAGCTATTAGTGCACGAACAGATCTCGCCGAGGAAAAATGCTGAATAATTCGATTTCATGACGCTCACGGCAGAGAATCCATTCCGAAATAGACAAAACTAATTGTCATTTGCCAATAATGTCAATTGTGTTCCCGATCTGGAAGAAAACAGAGGTACCAAGCGCCCCATAGGCTGGCAATCCCTTTTTGATAGCATCGTGTTTCGGTCGTCATTTAATTTCCTGGAATTGTTTGTCCAGGACAAACGCCATTGCTTACTAGTTCAAGAACTTGGGGATACTTGCATGTGTGCGGTTGTGTTCCCTACTAAAAACTTTGACCGCTTTTTACCAGTCTTTGATATCTCGTTTGCGGCTCTTTCCAAATTTTCAAACGAACGAGGCGCTTTGCTCTCAAGGTTTCACAATTCATTCTACATCTAAGCGCAGTATTGAAGCTACTATTCCTTTCATTATTCCAGAACCGTCATGTAGTATTGTCTGCTATAAGAAATATTCTTTTTTCCTTTTTCGTTTCCTTGGCGCAAGATTGTTGAGTGCCTACTGCAGGAGGACAGTTAAAGGTCACTTTCTCCCCATTACGATGGGGAGGTAAATCGTACTCTAAAATAGCGCCTGGCAACAAGTGTATCCAATCAGGCGTTGTTTTTTTCTGTGACGCAAGGCAGGGTGTGAAGAGGGTTGATCCCTTCACCTTAAAAAGATATATTCGAGACGCGTTGGATGATCGGAAGAAAGAAAAAAAATGATGCATATACTTCGTTCCGGTGGGGACGGTTGACAGTTCTCTTTTGTCAGTTTTTTTGCACGAAAAGAGTCTGTAAATGCTCGTTCGTGTAATGTCCCCCGTCTGATTGTAGAATAAGGAGCGGACTTGTGTGATGGATAGCAATTGACGAGGAGGAATCTACCATTTTGGAGATGCAGGGACGAACAGATAAGAACTTTTCCTTTATCAATAATTTTCTTTCGTATTTCATGACGAACAACAGTGAAAGGTTATTAGATCCAATGCATTCTTCTTGATAAGGAAAAAGGAAACTTAAGGACTTTTTTTAAAAAAATCTCTCGACTTTGAGTTTCCAGGTTAATACAATATGTGTTTTTTTCCTACATTATGTTCGCGAATGTTGATCAACATTATTAGTTTAAGAAAAGGGGGCCCCTGATAATATGTAGTCTAGAGATATATAAGTTAATGTCAATGATTGTTTTTTATATATCAATATAAATAAATCTTTTAGTTCCTTTTTTTCAGGAGTAATTTTTTTTGCATTCATGTCTCTTCCTTTTTTCATATTTATGCATGATATCTTTCCTTTGTTTTTATTTTTAGTAAAAAAGATATTTAAAATATATACGAACAAATTAATTTAACAAATGCAATTTTTTTAATCTAATGAACTGCAGTTTTATATATTTAAGTGTTTATATATTATATTTTATAATATCAAGTTATTAATTTAGTTAATTATTTTATTATTTATTGTTTTATATATCAATTTATCAAGTAAACAATTCATCAAGTAAACAACTTAACACGGCAGATTCGAGAAATATTGCTTAGATGTTTGTTATGTTCTTAGAAAATGTGTTGATGCGTGTTTTCCGTGCTGCTAACAATATTGTCTTAATTAATCTCTATATTGAATCACAACGTATGTTGTTTTAATAACCAAAACTTTCCCTGTAACCATTTTGCAATAACATCTCTGTCGCTTCGTTTATTCATTTGTCATGAAAGTAGGAGACTTTTAGCGCACAAATTAAAATTCTTCTAACAACATTTATAGTCTTAGATAATTCTAACAACGTTCGCAATTTTGAATATAATATTTAGTTCACCAAATTTGCAAGTTCAGAACAGAAAGCATTTAACCCTGCAGTTTATTGAATTAACATTCTTCATTTTATTAACGAGTAAAAATATGTAAAATATATCGCATTATTTCAATTCTTACAACATTCTATTTCAATAATTATTGCAATAGATTCAGTTAGAGCAATAATTCGTGAGGATTATGATTTTACTACATAAAAACTAATTTAGCAATGTTATGTACAAAGAAAAAAAAACGGAAACAAACCCGATGGTTTCAGTTTCAGATCTCGTAGAAATTAGATATGATATAGTGAATATTTTAAAAATCATTTTATTTAATTTTTTTCCTGAAAAATATAAAAAATAAACTTGTTAATATGGCGTTTAGTAATATAAATTTCAACGATTATTAATTTCAACAAAGATATTTAATACATTCTTTCATTAATAATTATTGAAATCGCAATAAATTAATTGCCTTTTTACAATAAGAACTCATTATCGATTGGTTGCAAAAAGATTTTTTCATTTTTTTGACAAAGCGTTGTTATTTAGTATTAGAATTTATGTATGCAAAAGTTTAACATTAATGTATTTTAAAATAGAAAGATCTTAGCAAACACATTTTTTCATTTCAAAAGTGCCATTTCAAGCCCAAACACATACCATGATCTTCTGACACAAAAAATAGCAATTATAATACCGTGAAAAATAAAAGCAGAGTTCTTTTTTCTATAATTCTTTTAAATTATTTTCGAAAAAATTAAAAATAGATCCATAAACCATTTTGAAAAATTCTGATGTGCATATGCACCCTTTTGCCTTCACAGTCACCTAACTCTATTTGAATAATTCAAGGAGGGAAAAGAAAATACAAAAACCAAAAGCATAAAGAAAAGGAAGAAAAACACCCAGAAATGACGTGCAATGATACTCATTCCCCCTTTCGGTTGCATTATACGCAGAATAGCGGGCCCTATGCATGTATGAGCAGACGTGTTTCAAGCGATATTATGCACGCTACAACATTCTAATGATGCTTCAAATCGAATCGTTGGCAGCCTGAAATTTTAAATGCGGAGTGGGTGTAAAAATGGGTTTCCTATGGAAAGTAGAAGAAGATTCACTCGAAACGGGAAAAAAAAATCGACGGTAGGCCGCTGGGATTGAGGGGGGGTAGACTTACTTACCTTACTCAACTGTGACTTTCTCTGACTAAAGTGTATGTGACTATTAACTCTATAGTCTATGGTGACTATAAGTCTATGGTCCCCATCGGAGGGACACCGTGAGTTCGCGGAGCAGAAGCTGCCGTATAAGTAAGCAGGCTCTCGTCAACCCGATGGCACAATAATGGTGGTGTGGCTCTTTGGCGTACCCTGGTTAAACAGGGCGTTGCGGCATGAACCTCTCGTAATGGGGTCTATTATGCGGGAACCACAGTGCCCGACTATCTGTTACGGCTGCCGGTCTTTCAGTTGTTTACCCGGATGCTTAGGCAGGGCGGGGTGATGCTCTTTGGTCTTATAAGTCTATGGTGACTATGTGACTCTATCTATGTAAAATTCTTCGTGATTTTCACCAAATTTGCAACTCGACTTTGACTAAACCGTAATTGCAAATTCTAAAATTATTTTTGCAATGTTCTATGTCTACTTTTCTCTGTTAAATGAAACAAAAACCAACCCTCTATGTTATTTGGTTGCGGAGTTATAAGCGTTTAACTTTTACACGAAATTCGACGTAATTCAACAACTCTTGAGTGACTAGAAAATCACCCGTCATGGTATGACGGGTGCAAATTGCCTCTTCATTCAAGAGATTTTCCGTGAAATATGACGTGTTTAAATAGATATATATTGGAGAGAAGTTTTTAACATTAATTGAAAACAAATAAAATAAACATGTTTTATGACAGAAAATATTTTTTTTATTTACATATTATTACGTTGCTAAAAAATATTATCAAATTATATCATAACGATTACAATAAATAATTAGATGCATCGTGGCGTCCAAACTATATCACGCGCATGATATACCAATGACGTGACTTACTACTTTCTACTAAAAAGCAGAAATTAATTTGAACTATATGATTAATATAATTTAAAATTTCTGGGAACTATTGATCATAGTGAGATAAATTTTATATCAATAGATATAAAATTCTATTTCACTATTTTAGAGCTATTAAATTTGAAATTGGAACGAAAATTACTCTTTTAAATTTAAAATTACTGAAATTTTGGTGCTGTAACAATGAAATAATGCTATTTAACGTCTAGCAATGCTATGGCGCAAATTTTATTGTTGGTGACATCAGAGTGTCACAGGATCAGTAAGAGACAGATATGGGCTAATAGTAATAATATTTCGTCCGGATTAATAATTGGCCCTAATTTTCACCAAATTTGCAGCTCGACTCTGACTAAACCATAATTTGAAATTCTAAATTTCATTTTTCAATCTTAAATGTCTACCTTTTTCTGTTAAATAAAACTAAAACGAAATCTCTATGTTATTTAGTTGCGGAAGTATAAGCGTTTAACTTTAGCGCGAAAAGCGTCATAATTTTTTCCTTTCCCGATACAAAATTAGACCACTATGGAGAGATGAAAGTCAACGTCAAAAATATTTTTCTTTTTTGCTTCCAAACCTGCGAATGAGTCATCGCAAATGTATTGACATTTAAAAATTTGCCTATATTTTGAGAATTGTATTTTGCTAAGTGAATATAATGGAAAAGTTATATTTGCGTTTTCTCTTTTGATGCGATTGTGTTTCGGAATGTTTTTCTGACACACTCAGTTTTAAAATTAACTTCTCGAACTATCCCTTTTTTAAACTTTATTAACATGCAAAAAAGATTAGGAAATTATTTACATCAAAATTTTAGTGACCTTTAATATCACCTAAGAACTTATGGAGACCTGTTTAGAGTCAAAAACTCTTTATTCATCCTATACGCGATCTTTTTTATTATTGCTGTGCAAAGCAAATTTTTTATAGGCGAATGAAACATGAATTCACTCCATTTCGAAATAACATGCGATTTTGAGTAAAGTTAGTGACTTGAGTGTAGAAATATCTACTAATCAGTCATGTCTAGTGGCTCAATAAACAACAGGAGGAGCATTTCATTCCAATTCAATACTAAAAAAAAGTATAAGTATGGAGCATAAGTTATTTTAATTTTTTATACAGTTCTAGCCGAGCACATTTTATGAAGCATCGGCACCGTAAGTCAATTGGAAGAATTATGTTTGATTATTAGCTCAACCTGAAAGTTCCAATTATTTCAAAAAAATGAATATCTGGATTTTTATTAGTATTTTACAATCAGAAGTGAAAACATAATTATAGCTAACTCGTAATAATTAATCTAAACCTTGGCAAATTTCGAGAAAATATCTATGTTTTTTAAGGAATATTACTGTTATTATGTTATCTGTTTTAAGTTGTTTACTGTAATTTAAGACTATCGCTTATCACTGCATCACGCTTGCTCGAGGTATAGATGTGCATGTCAACCAATTATTGTTATTTATGAATTGATGAGCGAAAATATATTTACTGAAATAAGTATAGAAATATATCAGTTGAAGGAAACAGTTGTTACCTAAATGTATGCAAATAATGAATACTGAATTACATCTATAAAAAATAATGGATTCAGACATCATACCTTATATAAATCAACTTAGATTTGCTGAAATTATTCTCTTCAAGGCATTATCTATCTTTCCACTTAATGTAATACTTTATATATTTCCACTGCACAAACTCGTTTACATTTCATTGATTCAATTCCTTTCGGTATATGCATAAGACCGCCCCGAGTCGCATAAAAGCTTTGTTAGATTCCAAAGATATCACTATCAAAGCAAGCAGTTCCTATTTGTGGGTAATATGGATATCTGTCGGCATAGATTTATACATTTCCCCTCAAGTTTTCCCATTTCTAAACACCTTGGTTACAAAACTCGCCAACTCGATCCAGGGAATTTTGAAACACTTTAAATGCCTTATAAAGTGCCGAGAAATTTTCCATTTCGTTTGTGAGAAATAATTTAAATGCTTCCTAAGTTATTTCGAATACAATAAGGCGAACTCTCCTTCAATCCTCGCCGATGCTTTGTTGCAGCGAAAGCATCATAAACATATTTTAAATTATTCTGGGACAAGAGAGAGGAAGCAACAGCATTTGCAGTACAATTCTAAAGCGGCAAGTTGTAGTATTGTGCGTTTTGTACAGCAAATGCTGGTGATAGGAGTTTTAAAAGGAAGCTTCCCTGCTCATTTAAACGAAGATAAGAACCCGTTTTCTCAGTATGCAGCACAGAGAAACTTAATTATAGAACATAAAATATTATAACATCGTTGTCGAAATGCGACGAATATAATATTTTTGACACAAGAATAATATATAGTGTGACCGTTAAAGTCCGTTGTCACCCCAATAATTTCTGAACGGTAAAAGTTATAGTCATAAATGTGGTGTCTAGATATAGTAAAGTTTCCATGCGTTACAAAAGGAAGCCGCTTACAGAGCCACCTGGCGTCATGTGCTTCTTCATCAAAAGCAAGCCGCATAAAAAGTTCTTTCCAGCGGTGAAATACAGGCTTGAACGAAATTCTTTCTTCTTCTGCTCTTTTAAAGTTACTCAGTTCCTTACTGGGCATAGTAATTTTGGGGATATTTAAAAAGGTTCCATCGACAGACTAGTGACGTGTGTTACTGTTCTGCAAGAGAAATACAAAACGTAGAGCATATTGTTTTCCGGTAGCTGCATGTCCAGGATTGTAGAAAAATTTTACACCAAAAACTTGACGTTTCAGAGTTTCCTGTCGCCCTAATTTTATTGATTAACACAAAGTCCTCTTCCTTAGATTTCTGGGAATTTGTTCACACTTGTAATTATAAATGGTGTTTTTCCTATTGATTAGAAAAATTTATTCAAATTTTGTAAAACCGTTTTGCTCAAATTGCTATAATGATGTTTTTCTCTTCTTCTCCGACATTCTTTTTTCTGTATCCTCCCCCTTTTTGTTATTTCTCTTTTTCCCTGAAGGTATTTTGTACTTTTTACTTCTCTATAATTTTGATTCCTTGATTATTTAAATTTTGATTCTCATTTCTTGATGGAGTTCAGTGCGACTTTCTGTTGTTATTATTATCTTATCATTATTATTTTATTATTATTTACCTTGTTTTTTTTATTTGATTTCATTATTTTTCCATTATTTGTTTTTTATCCTTTTAATTTCCTTCTTTACTTTTATTTTTATTTTATTTTTTTGTGTAAAGAATTGTCTTTCTGTTAGATTGCAAAATATGGAACTACATCATTTTTTGGCTTTACCAGTACTTTTAAATAATTTAAATTTTCACCACCAAAGTTTCTTCCCTATCTTGTGGCATGTTTGGCAACTTTCAAATTATCAACGATAATTTTTACAGTTTTATTAAATATCTTAATTGTTCACGATTATTTTTCTAGTAATCAACTTAATTATTAATTGCTTTAACTTTTTATGTAATTTCTTTTAATGTTTCAAGTTTATAAAATTATAAAATACTTTATTTTACTGAACTATTTGCTCGCCATTTTGAACGGCGGAAGTTTTTGAGAGTGAACTGATTTTTAGCGTCACCTGGCTGGAAGTTTTCCTTTGTCTAAGTTTGGCTTGTCTGAACGTGAAGAAAGTGGTGTACCTGCGGGGCCCGAGAGCCGTTAGGCCTTCTCAGTTCTTGCCCCTGCAGTATTTTCGATGATCCTGAGAAATAAAAATGGTTGTAATCACCAGCATCTTTTTTCCAACTATATTCTACAAGAGTTTTGTAGATTGGATTTCAGCTATACAAATTTTTAGAGAATATAGTGAATTCTTGTGCAACGAAAAACGTCTTCCGATATATATGATCTGATGAAAATATAGAGGCGTGTATGTATGCAACGAATGTTCAGTGGTATTGAACGAAATTGATTATTGCCGAAAATGTCGTAAAGAATTGAAGGAGTGAAAAGCATTACAGCCAACAAACTGGTGAACTTTCTGTGCGTTCCAGATCTACAATTTTCTGCGGCAATATTTTGCCTATTCTTTCAATTCCTTACACGAGATCTCACGTGAGTTATTTTAGTTTGCTTACACGTTAGATAACGGAATATGTTTTCACCTTTTTTAATTCTGGCTCTAAAATTCATAAAACAAAAAATTTCAATGAAAGAATTTTAGTTTTTTGATGATAGCGCTATAGTGTATTGTTTTTTAAAGCTGCAGCTGTTTTTATGTGTAATTGTATGTGAATTGTTCTTTCTGTCTTTTCTTGTGCATCATAATAAGAATATTTCCATTTGTTAAATATGGCAGTAATTTTTAATTTAAACAATTTTTAAATTAAAAGTATTGAAATCAAAAAGCTTGTTTTCTTTAATCTTTCAATTGTATAAAAAACACAATGTACTACTTTTGTTTCAGCTATACTTTCATTTTCGGCTAATAATTTTTAGGTGGTCTAGAAAGGTAGGTAATTAATTAAGTGAAAATTGTATTTTATTTGTAATTCATCCTTTAGCACCATTTTTATATTAACATTTTAACACTTCGAAAGACTGAATTGCTTTGTATATTTACTTCTGTAAGCCTCGTTTTGTACATTAATGGCACACAAAGAGTATTTCGTGTTCAATTATAAATTATCCTCCTACAAAAACAATGCTTCTAGTTATTGATTTCAAGTGAGTGCATTTCTTGTTCCTCATTATTTTTAAAACTCTTTTCACTTTAAATGAAGTCTGAAAACGTTAACACTTAAAGACTTCCATATCTTAAAACAGTTTTTAAAAAGCCTAATAATGTATTATTAGGTATAACTAAAGTTTCCTTCAGTTTTGAATGAAATATTTCAAAAATGAAAGTTTCGCATTTTAATACAATCGTGGTCAGCTAACTGATGTCAGGAATACTTTCGTCAAAGAGTCTAACATTTAACGTACCACAGAAAGTGCGTAGGCTTTACTGTATTTTAACTTATTCTCTAGCATATATGTCGTTCGGGATCAAGCTTGTGATAATAAACAATTCTATACGCAACCGTATCTCAGCAAATGTTTAAGATAAAGGCGGTTATATTTGGTTAATTTTTTATATAATTAAACCATATTTTTCCATTTCAATTCAATTTTTAATTACATATATATTTGCATCAGACCCAGATTGCTTTATTGCTTGTGCAAAATATGTGTGTTTTTATGTGTTGTCTGATATTTTGTGTGCTTTTATTTGTTTTTTTTTATGTTTTTTTTTTCATTTTTCCTCACATTGTTCAGCTTTTACTCCACTTCTCGTTATTATCTATTTTTTTGCGTAGATGCGACCAGTTATTTTACATCTATACCATTATTTCTACATTTGAATATCTTTCTGTATCTTTTCCCCTTGTTAATTCACTTCATTGCTTAATACCATTCATATGTTCGTATGGATGTGACCAAGTGTACATTTGTTTCGTATTTTTTTCTGTTTTCTATATGGAATTTGCATTTGTATCATTTCCTTTCTAACTTCCTTCAACCCTTTATTGAGTATTTTGCTAACTTCTGTAAGACTTGTGTTGTACTTGTTGGTGCACAAGGAGTTTTTCTCAAGAGAATGCAAAAAAGCCCCACTGAATGTCAGTTATATTTAGTTTACAGTGAATTCTTTATTACAAATCGAATTAAAACAATAATTAGCTCATGACATTTTCTTTCGGACCACTGCGTATGAAAATATAAAATTGTGCGTAAGGCACCATGATTATAGATTTAAAGCACTATTGACATTTTTTCTTAAGGAATAAATTAATTGCGATACAACTCAAGTTAAATTTTATATTTTGCACCTTTATTATTTATTTTAGCAAACTGTTTCATATCTTTTCGTACCTAAAGAATAATTCATATATACAGAGATCATTTTTGGGGATTCTGACATGAATTAATAAGACTTTTATTTGAATCGAATAAATTTGACATTAAATCTTTCATATGGAATACTTCCTTTACACTGACTTCCCATAATTTGAAGTGCACTCAATCTGAAAGCTTTCTGCATTACATCTTTTGCTGTAAACACTGGTGTTTGTAAAAAAGTTTTATCATAATTCTACAACTTTTATTCAATAAGAAAACTATAATTTCTAAAGTTTTAATTAATGGAGTGTTTATCTTACTTTATGAATTTTATAAACCTTTTCTCAGAGAAGTCTTAAATTTTGTACCTAAGCATTACCATGAAATATTGTCAAAATAATAATCGTGGAGATTTTACGATTTGACTATTTACAATGTGCGGTACAAAAGGAAACTTTTTATCTGACATGAAAAAGAATGCTATAGTTTCTTGAGACCACCTGGGCGAAGGAAAACATACAAACTTTTCCCAGTTCCTGAATTCTTCACGAGCTTAGTTTTTTTTTGCGAGAAATCTTGATATTCATTGCTTATCTCTTTCTTTTTCCTTTAAGTGGAAACGATTAAAGTAGGAATTGCATTAGAGGATTTAGAATGACTAAAACAAACAGTCCTGGAGCATTTTTGATAATTTTACTTCTTTTACATTTCCACTATTTCCTTGTATATACAATGCTGTTAAAAGCAATTTCAAATTTTCATCTTATTGACGATGTCAAAATCCGAGCCTTTAAATGCTATGTTGACACAGAAATTGGAGTTACCATTTTTTGTTCTTTAGTTTTTCTATGAATTTTTCCCGGTTTCTAAATTATGAAATATTTATTCTTTACTTGGTTCTACACATCTAAAAACGTTCACCTTATATTCTTCACATCCTTTCCTTCTTTCGTTTGAGATTGCAGTTTGTTGATTTTGTAAATAATTATACTTGTTACACGTTTTAAACATGTTTGTGGTGATATTTTTTAATCTTACTTTGAAAATTTGTGTTAATTTATATAGAATGTTCTAAAATATTTTACTGAATTTGTCTATGTTTTTGTCACAGGGATAGTAGAAAGTAGAAATGTGTAAAGGAGGGGCATTTTGAAAATAAAATATTCTCTTAAATCTTTGATTTCTTAATTTTCTTCAATTTTATATTGTATTTATGAATAAAATATCTTTGATTTTACAAGTGATATTCCTTACGGTAAATTGCTTCTATTTTACATTGTTTTATATTAGATTTCTTTCATTTTACTGAATCGTAATCTAATACTGTCTTTGTAGCTTTGAAAACTCAGTATCGGCCCACACATTGCCGATTTGTGGAAGTTAATTACATAAAAATTTCAAATCATTGCATTTGTTAAAATTAAATTTGAATTAATTTATTTTTTAGAGTAAGAAAATTTATTTTTTCGACTTTATTATCGACTTTCAATGAAAAATTCTTTAAAATAACTGTCAAACATAAGACTCTACGAACTATAAGTAAGGTCACATTGCCATTTTGGTACATTTTTCTTAAATTAATGTCACGGTAAAAGAGCATGATTTTCTCAAATTTCCAAATCTCGGCAAAAAAAATCATGTGGGCTTGGAATATATTATTTTATAGAAGTTATTTGCTTGCAAATAAAAATGTGTGTAAAATATATATACAAATGCCTTTCAAAAATTTGCTTGACGTCATTAACAAACTGCCTACTCAGTATTCTCACGACACAATACTGTGGAAATTACGGTTTGCAGATTCGGTACATACATTTGGAGGCATGATTTATAATTGAGTTGGTTACGTTTGTTTCAAACCTGTTTTATTTAGCTCATAACTGTGGTTAATCTTAGCCTTCATTTGTTTTGTCTGAAGTATGCAAATAAAATTTCGTAATGGGTATGAAATCATATAGCAACAAAATTCAATATTTATTAATTGTTCTTACAGATTTTATTTTAAATACACATCATTTCTATAAACTGTGACTGATGAGATGAAATATTCTATATACTTAAAAACACCAACAAAATTTTATATTCGAAACGACGTTCCTCAATAATAAACTTTAAAGTAAAGAAAGATATACTGAATTATATTTATAACCATTTCAAATTTAATTAAAATAGTTTCAACAATTTTTCCGAAAATTCAAATTCAATAACATCTTTTTCAATAACTATTTAATAGGAAAGGGGATTTGTTTAAACTTTTCAATAATAGTTATGAATGATTATATTTTTTCTTGTTTACTGGTATAATGTCAATGTTATGTCTATAAAAGCGTTCACACTAAGGAATTTATAAAATGAGAATTATGGCTTTCATAGAATAATAGAAGTTTCGAGGTATAATGTTTGGATGTGGCAAAATTAGTAATAGAATTGTGCCTTGTTCAGTAAGTTAAATATATTGTTTCTGACAAGAGTAGCAACCCAGAAACAAATTAACTTTGTCATAAACTTTTATCTTGGATTCAAGTTACTAACTAAAACACAATTTTTCAGAATTTTATAGTATGAAACTTAAATTTCGCTGAAATAAAAAGATTCCAAGATTTTATATTTTCTTGGAAGTTTTCTATGTTAGAGCAATTACGAACTTCTAAATAAAAATTTATTTGCAAACTTATAACTCACACCACTCGCAGTAGCAAAACAAGTAATTGAATCTTACACTTTTAACAAGATAGTTGCATAATATTATCAGAAAAATTAGGAGATAAGGTTACTTGCGTAAACTAACCACAACATATTTTGTGCTGCTCCGATTTGTTTTTATTATTATATGTCTAATACGTTGAGAAATAATTTATGCAACTTCTAGTATTACGAAGTTGTTCTTACGCCGTTATGAGGTTATTTTTTTTAAGATCAAAAAATTTTAATTAATCCACTGATGGTACGTTTTACTTTTTCACTCGTAAAAGTAGAAGGAATTGGAGGGAAATCATTATCATGCATTAATAATTACTAATTTGCTGGTCTTCACAATAAGATTAATTAACCTTGATTGAAAAATTATTGCTGATAATGAATGTTGTTGATTTTGCCTACTTAATCCCCCCCCCACACACAAAAAAAAGACTACCTCATATTCATATGCAATAAACTGTCGCCGGCAAACATGACTTTCATTCTTTTTCGTCTTCTAAAGCATGTTATAGAATTAGCATATAATATAGAAAATAGCATATTATAGATATATTTTTCTTAGTGTTTCCTAATTTTTTATCACAGACTTCTCTCTTCTCCTCCCTGCACCTTTTGTTCTTTGCCCCTGTTGCACGAGATTGTACTTCTTATTATTGTACTCTTTAATTATTATACTTATTAGTTATTGTGTTTTATTTATTTTTATTTTTGTTTATTCTTATATATGTTTACTTTTTTATTGCGTATGTATTATGTTTGTATTTTATTTTATTTGCATTGGTATTTGTATATTGCATCGTATTAATTATATTGCATTGTATTGCACGATTAATTGTATTGAAAATTTTCTTCCCGCCGACAAGTTTTACACCCTTTGGGTAAGGTGAGTCGGCGTGGGTAAAAAAAGAAAAACCTACTGTCTGTCGCCACGAGAACTGTCGCCGCCAAATTGTCTAGTATACGGCGGTCGCTATAGCAACTGGTTATGCTAGGGAAGATTCATTTCGAATGGGAGGAATCCAACGGCAGACGGATTTTTCTTATTCTTGGCGCAAGTTTGCTGCGGAACACATGTGAATGAACTTCTACCTACTAGAAATGGATTCTTCCTACGATAACCTGTTTCTATAGCGACCGCCGTAAACTAGACAATTTGGCGGCGAAAGTTCTCGTGGCGGACAGACAGTAAGTACAAGGGTAAGAAGTCGTCATGTAAGTAAGGTGGTTAACTGTACCGCTCCCGGGAAATGTCGAACTTGCCGGTGATGGGCAATTCGCTGCATGACACGCGCAGTAATGGGCTTTATTTTACAAGGGGTACAAATCTCATGTTTACTTAGTATGATGGCCGGTTATTCGTTTGCATTTCAACGCCACCTTGTGTGAGAGGGTGGGAAGCCACCTGGTGGTGCGTGGTCTCGCTGCATGTGCACCGTAATGGCGTCCAGTGGAGAATCCAGGGGGCTATGGGACTGCATTCCCCAGAGCCAAACCAGAATTCTTGATTTTATTTAAAATCACTACAACTGTTTGCTCTTAATTTCCCTTTTAAAAACAATAATGAAAACGTGACAAGATTTCTTTCTGGCTTGACAGGCTCGAAACTTTTCCTACTTTTCTAGTCATTCCACTTGTATTTGTAACGTTGACGCGGTCGAAAACATTTTTTGGCTAGGTATTTCATTGTATTTTTCATTAAATTATCGAAAGTATTGTAGTGTTCCTTATGATTGTTATTGTCAGGTGAGGAAAGTCTGTAAAGTTAAAGCGTTTTGGTTTACATAAGCCATAAGGTTTGACATTCGTCACGAAGATACAAAATTTTAATGACCTCAGCCGCCCCCCCCCCGAAACGAATCCTGGATTCGCCACTGATGGTATCTAATGATAAATTATGTATCAAAAAATTGATGCCATGCTTTGATGCATGACTGCTTGTCATTGAGATGTGAGGGGTCTCCGTATGGCTGGACACAATAAGTCTTGGGACTTCTTATTTAAGATTTAAAAGAAGGAGCAGACAGACTAACAAAATGATGATACAATTGATACAATGGTGTGTTTCTGACGTTCTATTTCAAATCTGAACACTTAAAAATGAGTTGTTTTGATTACATATTACATTGAGTTTTTATTTGGAGTTAACATATACAAAGAATTTTATTTATTGGAAATTGTTACTATTAACTTGTGAATAACAATTCATTTCATGATTTATCTAGCTTAAATATTACAAATATAATTTTAAAATCCAAAATAGATTAAACGAAAAAAATTCTATTCGAGAAATCCATGAAAATACAAGGTTTTTGCTATATGGTGTAAAAAGAAACGTGAAAAGGAAAGTCGGAAATTAAAGGAAACGCGAATTTTTTTATAAGACATGACGTATTTAACACGGAAACGAAGACCTGCGGTAAAATAAAATACCAACAATACAAAACTGCTCAATGAAAAATGTTAGCTATACTTGATAGTTAGGATAAATCAACTGTAAACGGAAATGTCATATCCCGAAACAAAATAAAAATCCAAGCAATCGAATTGTTATTTTATACTATTTTTTGTAATACTGTTTCTACTATATTTTATGGTAAGATTGTTAGGTACAATATATACATTTTTAAAACCTTTATTTAACCGCTATATTTAGGAATGCTCTGACACAATGCTATGGCAGGACGAATCATTATTACCACAATATTATGGAAAGCAACATTGAAAGAGATCTTCTGGATGAATTATCAACACTTTCCTCTTAATGAAACTCAGCTTGTAAACTCAGTTAAGAAACATATTTTGAGTATTAATTTTCCAATAAAACTATTTCAATTTTGATAAAGAGTCCAGTAAATCCGTCAGAAAATAGGGGTTTGCAGTGCAAAAGGTCGGGTAGTTTTGATTTTTGGATATGTTGTTAGTGTTGGGCGCATACTGTAAAATACAAGTTTTCGACCTCGGGGCGCCACGGCGCGCCACTTGGTATCAACAAAACATCAAGAAAAGGAATTATTTTGAATTGGGAGACGAGGAAGAAAAGCAAGCAGCTGGTGAATTCCTCAAAGTCATAGGGGAGAACACACACACGCCCCAATCCACATGACCACCTTAATAAAACAATTTATTGAGGCTGAAAGATCGGGAAGCTGGGATCTTCATATCGCAACCATTCAACAGATGCTGCCCTTCTTCCATGCAGCGGGTCATTTTTTCTATGCCAAGTGCGCCCATCTATATATGCAGGACATGCTGAATTTGAAACACAGAATTGATTCAATAGAATACGAGAAATTCACGAAAGACGGATATTTTACTATCAGGAGTACGGTCAAGTTCTGGTCTGGAATTTGGTCTAACCAGACCATAGAACAAACCCTCATGAAGACGATGAAAAGCTCCGTTGTATTGACTCGAGGTCGTGGGATCACAGAGAGTGTTCTCACTCGATTGGCCCTTGGGATGATCCACCTTCATAATATCTGTGAAGAAATTGAGAAGTATTGCAATATTACTTTAGTTACTAGTGAGCAGCATGTGGATATGCGCCCTTCTCTCAGGCTCAAGACCATGAAGATGTTGAAAGGCTTATGCAGTGGTTTTCTCAACACATATCATTCCCCATAAATGACGTGCTGATGTCAATAAGTAGTGGTGTAGTAGGAACGGCGGATGTTAATTGCCACTTGTCTCACGAACTTGGTTGCGAGGGAATCTCCAGAATTGTTGGTGGTAACTTCGGAAACGTTAAATTCAAGCGAAAAGATAAAGTCATTACACTTGCTTCTGTTAACAACAGTGCTAAAATTGGGACAGAAAAATTACTGTGGACCCACTAACCCTCTTCCACAGAATTTGTGTAGCCAAACAGTCAGATGAAGAGTTGAAAATGTTTTTCACATTTGAACTGTTACCTTTCCCTTTGTCACTGCTTAGTGAAGAGGGAATGCGAAAGGGAACTAAATCGTCCCTTTTCTCAGCGTTCACACCAATCAAAATTGATGCTGTCCAAGGAATAATAATTTTGTAGTGGTGGATGGAGGCCACTTACTTCACAAAGTTGTTGGGCAGCGGAACATGAATTTCGGGGTCATTGCTAAGAGTCATCTGACATACTTAGAAACACATTATAGATCGAACGTAGACGTAGAGTTTGATGGATATCCTTCTTATGTGACTGGAAAGAGCGCCAAAAGTGCAAAACACATTCGACGAACAAACTTACATTCATCACCTGAGATAATCTTCAATGAAGTCACATGTCCAGAATCTTCTCATGAACAATTTTCAGCAAATGAAAGAAACAAGGTTCGTTTCATTGACCCCTTGAAAAAATTTCTACTAAAAGCAAATGTAACAGTTAAACAGGCAGTAGGGAATGCAGACGTACTAATTATTGAAACTGCTGTTTCTGTTAGATCTCAGTATGACAATATTTTCGTGGTTGGTGAAGACATTGACTTTTTAGTTAGCTCCAATGAAAGATAACTTGTACTTCCGAAAATGTGGAAAAGGGAGGATGCCTGATGTGTTATACTCCACAACCTCATTTAAATACAAATTCAGCAGAATTATTTGGTTCATTCACGCTTTCAGTGGGTGTGATACTACAAGTGCACTATTCGGCCATGGGAAAACAAAATTTTGCTCTCTTTTAGAAAAAAAATCGACACCTGGAAGAAAAAAATGCAAGTATTTTTCAACTCTGAAGCTACAATTGACTAAGTGGCTAAGGCGGACGAAACTTTTCTGATTCATTTATATGAAGGTAACCTCAGAACCTCTGCATGTGAACTCAGTCACTTGCGCTACACGCTCTTTACTCAATCAGCAACTAAGACAAGGTCCACTCTAGCACGTTTACCCCCAACCGTAGATGCAGCACGATTTCATGGCTTAAGATCTTACCTGCAGATACAGAAGTGGTTAGGACATGAAAAAAATCCTCTTGAGTCGGGCTCGGTACCTACCCGATTCGACCTCTCCCCACGCAAAATGGAAGGGATGCAGCTCCTGAATCCCTCTTGAAAATGATGTCTTGCAACTGCAAGAAAGGGTGCAAGAATGCTTGTGGTTGCCGGAAAACAGGTCTTATATGTTCTTCCCTGTGCTCTTGTTCTATGGAGGAAGCTTGCGAAAACGTGTCAGACATCAATCTACTTAAGGACAGCATTGAAGATGAAGACGACACGCCATCGTCAATAAATAACTTTATATACGGATATATAGAAGATTTATATCTTCAGCTGGATGAAGAGGACAAGGAGCAGAAGACAGGCTTGAAGATTTCCGTCCTGGCCCGTCAAAAAGACAAAAGCTTTAAATAACATATATTATATGGTTTATGTCTAACAACTACTGCCCAAATTTTAATTTTTGCAATAAAAACTTAGTACATATTTTTTGAGATTATTTAATTGTTTTGTGATGTTAAAAATTTCTAAACCCTTTCGTTGAACAACTGCATATCCTGAAATATAAGTCATAGAAACATCCTATAGTGCTTTATTTATAGCAAATTTACTCGCCTTTAAAACTGATCCTATGACATTTACTCTAAACACCTTATATTAGATTAGGACATATTCAACAAAAATTGACGAAAAATCACAATTTTCGTAAATTTTTGAGAAAATCGTGATTTTTTGGAAGCCTGTGTCTATGTCACTATTTAAGTTACAGAGCTGGTTTTGGGCTCAAACTGTGACAAATTTGCTCTACTTTAAATTTGAGAAGGATAATATTTTCTGAAAAACCAACCGTTGTGGAGATATTGTGAAAAAACTTAGAAAATATCCAAAATTTTGATGTTTTGTTCAAGTGGTGCGCCACGTGGCGCGACGAGGTCGAAAGCTTGGATTTTGCTGTACTCACCCAACATTAACATTATATCCAAAAATCAAAACTACCCGACCTTCTGCATACCAAAATGTATCATTTTACTGGACTAAAATATACATACAATGCGCCCATAAATCTCATGCGCAATTTAACTCTTTAATCTTGAGGCGACTTTTTCTTCTAGCTCTTTAAAACCGAGACATTTTGGGAGGAAGCTACATGAATTGGACTCTCCCAACCTGGGAGGTCATTTACCGAGACACCCCACCCCCTGCTATAACCTTCCATTAAGGCGCATGGAATTGGGCTGTGGTAGCAATAATTGGACCCCCTACCGCGCTTATTTTCTAAGCGCTTTCAGGACCTCACAAAAGAATCCCCCATCAAAAGAATCCAACCGCCTTTGACCGGCCTTAGTCGCTGTTAAGGGGAAATTTTTAGACCACCTCGCTAGATGTGAGATGGTTAAAAGAGTTGTAACTTTGTAAGCATGTGTGATGAATAAAAATTTATAAGATGGATAAGAAATCTTTTAGTGTATAGATTTTTTTATTTTAATTCGATTTTATGTTTAGGTGTTTAGATTGAAAATTATTTATTTTTCAGATGAAGAAAAGGTAATGGTGGTCTTTTGCGACTAAACTGAAATTTCACACTTCTGTCCAAGAACCCTAGAAAGAAGCACCACACAAGAATACCATACCGAAGAGAAGGAAACATTTAACATATAATCAAATTTTGTGTTAGGTATTGTCTAACACTTCTCTGTCTTTTAAAATCTCACTGCATCGATGAATATTATAGTTACTTATATATCATAGTTATTTAAGAGAAGCTGGAGAATAACATTAAAAATAAAATTTTCAACAAACATTTTTTTTCATAAAAAAAGAAAGTTGTTCAATTATTGAATAAATAGGAGTTGTTTCTTAAAAATTACTTCATGGGGGCTAACGTTTCAGTAGGAATTTAGATAATGTTTCCGTTAGAATTCCGGAATTTGATAAGATTTAACGGATTTTGGTTCTCCGTTAGAGTGCCGGAATTTAGATAACCTAAGAATTTAAATTCTTAGATTATTAATATTAACATAAAAATATTGAATTTCACACAAATTGTATATAACCTTCAAAATACTTTGTAACAGGAGGCAACCTATTTTCACTTATATGTCATTTTACTGATGGCGATAAACGGAAATACGATGTTTTTTGAGTGGAAAATCAGAACAAAACAAAACTTCTGAAAAGTGCGTAGGCAGAAGAAAGATGTAATTTCAGAGAAATTTCAATGAATTTTAACATTAAAATTGAATTTTTACAATATTTAAAACATAAAGAGCAAAGCTCAAAATAGTTTTTTGGGGAATTTTATTTCTAAAGTAAAACAGTTTTCACATTTCTAAAGTGAAACAGCAAAATGTTTAAAGGAAATGTCCAAACACTACATAAAAAAAACATTTCAAAATATATTGGCACTGGGAATTCTTCTAACCCGACATCTGATCATTTTCTTGTCGCTTTGAGATTTTATGGTGTGTATTTTTCTGATACAAGTTTATAATATAATATAAGTGTCATGGAAAGCAAGAGGTTCATGGTGTAGATTTTACGACGTCCGAAATAGTGCAGATCTTGTTGGGTGATGAGACTTATAGCTGTTTTAACTTTTAGTACTTGTACGTGTTTTAAGCTCGGATACTAAAATGAGTTTTCAAAATACATGAAGATTTAGCTGATTGGCTTTCAATAAGTTTTTATGTACAGAAAGTAAAAATGTTTTCATCCTAAATCAGTGATTTATAGTCGTTGTAAAATTATTTTTATTTCACGATTCATAACTCTGGAAAAAAATGTTTAAGAATAATGGAGTAATGGATGTATTTTATATCATGCTGCATGAACAATATTTTGACTTTAATATTTTTCCTTTACATTTTCATAACTAAAAAATAAATAATATTTCACTAACCTCAAACTGTTGATTACTGTTACCATTTTATTTATATTACATGTTTTGTAATTGATTGTCTATTTATATTATCTATGTTTTAAAAGTTTGTTTTTCGGGAATGGCAACGTTGTCAGTAGAGTAGAAAAATGTCTTTAGAATTTGAGTTTAACTTTGTATTCTTCATATAATAAAAACGGCATTTGCAGTCGGTAAATTAGAGATTTTTTATTTAGCATATGAATGAAGAGTTTATTTTAGTTTTTAGAGTAATAATTTAGAGAGAGTTTTATTCATCAAATAGAAAAGATGTAGGATAGTACTACAGATGGATAAATTTAGGTAACATTTAATATATTTGCTGGCCTACTATAATAATAATATATGTCACATATAATCTATACATATATAAAACGGGGCACAGAAGAGAGTTTAATTTCTCTTCTGCCGATGGCAACGATAGGTTTGTTTACGAAACAAAACCGGTAGCCTCCTCCATGTTAGGCTTAACTTCATAATCATAGCCTGTTACTAAATTCGTTTTGGTGTAAAATAAATTTTATTGAAAAAATGAGTTTAAGATGAAGAATTCACACTATTTCTTACAGTATGATGAAACTTTGGATGAAATTATTAAAAAGATTTCAGTTAGAAATGAAGCAGATGGGCTTAGGCGAGCCAGAGAACGTTTAGATCAAAATCAAAATAGTTTAAGTCAGCGAAGATAAAATGATGCCAATTCACAAATTGAGGTCAACATCATGGAACTTACTATTGTGAATAATTTAAATTGGCTACTTTTCTGTTATGCGCACATCACTTGGCGCCTTTTTTTTCTTTGCAAATTTTCATGGAGCGCCGAATCGCCAATTAGGCTCTAGAAGATGCAGGAAAATCATGGTATGCCTATACCGAGTGCAGATTCTCTGGGCGGGATCAACTAGTAATGATATATAACTATAATGACGATAATATATTGTCACATATTTTACTTTATGTTAAGATAGAACAGTATGTTTCATTTGGTGGCATAAGCATTTCAGATTTGTTGACTAATAATTTATTAATTTTCAAACCTTCTTTTGCGTAACTGCGAAGAAATTCTATAAAAAATCTTAATCTGATTATCACATCAGGTTCAATTTAAAATGAACATTCAAATGCCATGGGTGCAGAAATATTTATAATAACTTAGAACGTATTAAAAATTTGCAGTAATATTAAGTTGATGATAACACAATTACCCAGAAAAGTGTGAGTCCTATATATTTTCTCCGGTATTTAAGGAAGCAATACTTTCAAGTTTAAATTTTAATTTCAAATGTATGAATAAATGTTAATAAGTGAACCAGAATATCTAAATTTCCTCTAATAGAATGCTCGTATTGCAAAAAACAGTTTTTCAAAAAATGTGTATGGCTCACATACAATGATGTTATTTCTAGATAATTAATTTAGTTACTAGCTTCCGTTTTTCATCTCCGAAAAATATTACACACACCACCACATATTTGTAAATCTGTGATCACTGGTAAGCAGGCTCACATCACAAAATAAAATTATTTAAAAGTAAATTAAGACGTTTCAACTTTCCAATTTCGATTAAACTTCCTCGCCTATATTTTGATAAGCAAATAAAGCTTTCATTGATATGTAAATCAAAATCTAACAAAAATACCTTCAGCACATGCTAAAAAGAATCATATTATAAAAGATTTTATTTAGATTAACCACAATTATGAGCTAAGTAAAACAGATTTGAAACAAGTGTAACGAACTCAATTATAAATCATGCCTCCAAATGTATGTACCGAATCTGCAAACCGTAATTTCCACTGTATTGTGTCGTGAGAGTACTGAGTAGGCAGTTTGACAATGACGTTAAAAAAATTTTGAAAGGCATTTTTATTTATATTTAATACGCATTTTTGTTTACAAGCAAATAACTTCTATAAAATAATATATTCCAAGCCCACATGATTTTTTTGGCCAATATTTGGAAATTCCTGCGCCGTGACATTAATTTAAGAAAAATGTACCAAAATGGCAAAGTGACCTTACTTACAGTTAGTCTTATGTTTGGCAGTTATTTTAAGGAATTTTCCATCGAAAGACGATAATGAAGTGGAAAAAAATAAATTTTCTTAGTCTAAAAATGAATGAATTCATATTTAATTTTAACGAATGCAATGATTTGAAATTTTTATGTAATTAACTTCCACAAAATGCAAATGTGTGGGCCGATGCTGAGTTTTCAAAGCTACAAAGACAGTATCAGATTACGATTCAGTAAAATGAAAGAAATCTAATATAAAACAATGTAAAATAGAAGCAATTTACCGTAAGTAATATCACTTGTAAAATCAAAGACTTTTTATTCACAGAGACAATATAAAATTGAAGAAAATTAAGAAATCAAAGATTTAAGAGAATATTTTATTTTCAAAATGTTTCTCCTGGACACATTTCTATTTCCTACTATCCCTGTGACAAAAAAAATTATTTATTAGATTTTATTCTTTTCAGGGAAAAAGCAAAATACGTGGCAAGACAAAATCAAAGAATTAAAGGAACTAATTTCTAGAATTTTTCTGAACCTACAAGAGTATGTTCAATCATAGCACTAAAGACTTTAATTTGTCACTGCTTTAGGATAGTTAAAAGAAGCCTAATCTCTATCTTAAAAAGTGACTAGCCCATTTGAAGTAATAAGGAGAAAGAGTGAAGTTTCAATGCAAATTAGAGCAATTTGGAATAGTCACGCAGTTTATGCTCATAAGCACTGAGTGAAATAAAACGGCGCTTCCTAATTTTTCAGAGAACCGTTATTAAATTGAAAGAACGTCTTTTATATCTTTCTGTCACGAAAATTCTGCGAGGGCATTAGAAGAAAATCTGAAAGAAATTTAAATATTTATTTTTATTTTCTTGCTTTCATACAGAAAAATTTGTACTTATTTTTTAATAAGTCTCATCTAGAATTTTGGTTCGGAATTCGTTTCTAGAAGTAATTCTGTGAACAGTAGACCTCGCCCTCTCCTCCCCCTAAAAATATCCAACAACTAGTATTTTCGCGACTGCGTAACAAACAAATTTACAGACAGATGAGATGCTGAGAGGTCGAGTTGAAAGGGAGATCTCGCTTAGTTTGGTCAACAGACTGTCGAGATCAAAGCACAAAAATTTCTGAAGAAATTATGTATTGTATGTAGGATTGATGCTAAAATACATAAATGTTTTAAGAAACAAGTTATAATTTGCAAATGAAAAATTAAGATTTTCTACTTTCTTCTGTTTTTAATTCTCTGAGTAGATTAAGAAAAGAATTTTGGTCTGAAAGTGTTGAAAAGTAATAAAAGCGACGATGCATAAAATGTGACAATATTTCTATGAGAAATACAAGGCGTGTTTTTTAAGTAAGGGCCGTTTGAAAATAAAAACCAAACGAAAGAAAATTTTCAGAAACCAAATTTATTTTCAGATTCTCCATACATTTCTCTATTTTTCAACAAAGCTGCCAAGTTTGTTTAAACACTTATCATACCTTACAACTAGATTTTGAATACCCTCTTCATAGAAACTTGCCGCCTGCTCCAATAACCAAGAGGTCACGGCTGTTTTCACGTCTTCGTCATCGTTGTAGTGGTTGCCGCCGAGATGATGTCTGAGAGGGCGGAAAAGATGAAAATCGCTCGTCGCAAGGTCGGGGCTGTTGGGGGTGGTGGTCCAAAATTTCCCAGCCAAAGGAGTCCTATAAAGCTCGGATCTGAGCTGCGGGGTGAGGCCTTGCATTGTCATGGAGAAGCAAAATTCCCTCTGTCAGCATGCCGCGTCTTTTGTTTTGAATCGCTCTGGGTAGCTTTCGCAGGGTTTGGCCGTAGGCTACCTCATTTATGGTGGATCCGCGTTGCACGAAGTCGACCAATAAAACACTATGCCTATCCCAAAACACGGACGCCATAATCTTGCGCACTTTGCCTTCACACATGGCAGTAACTCCATAAAGTTCACGAATCTGCCGGTGAATGTCTGCAGCAGACAGGTTTCTTGCCGACAAAAAACGTATCACCGACCGTACCTCGCACGGCGCGGGAGATTCGATAATCTTGAATATTTTCAAGACACAGAACAGACCGTACAGGTTACTTACATAGCTTCAACTGAGCACAGTTGTTCCCAAGGAATGCCGGGACACGACGCAAGCACTCGTTGCGGCTCGCGCGGCACCTATTAGTGTATGCAACAAAACGGCCCTTATTTAAAAAATACGCCTCGTATAAAGAAATAAAGAGGAAAGGAGATAACATATAGCAAAATAGACGGGCAAATTTAGTAAATATAAAATTGTACATTTTTCTTTTCTATCTTGAAACGATAAGAACAACGGAAATATAGTAAAACACAATTATATCAACCTCTTATCCATAAATAAAAAAATTAGGTTTATCTAAAATAGATTTTACATCAAATTTCTGTTTCCGCAAGAACACTGTTTTATGTACAACGATATATTTAGAATTTAATTTCAGATTGCATTGAATACAACTATCATCGAATGCAAAGTTGACTGCAAAGCAAGTTTTGCCTTTGGGAAACGATAAATTCAATTTGCAGTTAAGAAACAAAATCAAATCTCTTTAATGAATAAAAATATTATAAATTTATATTATCCAAAATTTTATTTAAACTTCTTAACTCCTAAATTTATGATCATAACTATCGAGTTATTGGAGAACGTATTGGTATAATTCAAATCTTTTTAGTAAAGTTTAGAGAATGATGTTTTAAAATATAAGCATTAATATTCTAATGCAAAATGTAGGTTGATAGTGCATATTTCATTCACCAATATATACTCAGTAAATAATATACAACCTTTACTATTTTCAATTTTATTTTTATTTTATACAAGCCTCCCTTAGCGATCGTGTGGCGAAAAATTTCAATAAAATCTTTTATGCTAGCTTGACTTTAATGACTCTAAACAAAGTTATTTTAAATTTCAAATTTTGATAGACTTGTAACTTGTACTATTTTTGAAGATTTCCACCTACTCTGTTCTTTAGGCTATTCACCTCTAGCTCTACCCCTCTCTCTCCCCCCCAATTAAATTTTGAGTTTCAATTTGAATCGGGAAATGATTAGGCTTCAATTAATCCTAAAATTTGCTTAATGGATCGAAATATATTTTCATAAAATATACGAAGATAATAAGTGAAATCATTCAGTATCTAATTTTTTTGCTGTAATACTGAATATGTTTCATAAATTTTGTAAAATCTTAAAGGATTTTAAAAAAACATTTAGGATATTACAGTAAGAAATAAAAATTCAAGCTTAAAAAGAAAGAATATATTTTTATACATTGTATTACATTACGAAAAGAGCAGTAGTGTATTTGAAAATGTGCAAATTATAAAAAATTTTTATAAGTTTTGAATATACATTACATCACATTACACCACCTGCATCCCCGTGTTTAGAGCCATTTGGCTTCTTTCCGGTTTGGATGGATGGAGGTGAATTATATTTTTTAAGAAAGGACAAAAACAAGTAACAGGTACAAAAACAAATAAAAATGAAAAAGAAACATACACTGGACAGAACAACATAGAGAACAATACAAAATAGAAAAAAAAATACATCGAGGGGGAAAAATCATAAGTAGCCGGAAGTGTGTGTCAGTCTGGGTGGATGAGTGCTCAATTATTATCCTCTACAATGAGATTGTTCTCATCACATATGAAACGCATTAGGAGTCAAAGTCGGTTTCTTGATAAGTTGTTCGTGAGAATGTTTTTCAACCACTGTAATTTAAGTGACAATGTTGGAGTTTTGAATATGTGCCCACACAGCTGTGTTTGATTACACTATACATTAATTAATTAAGTTGAAATCTAATTTAGAAAAATAAACAATGACACATATGAAATTTCGCACATTAAAGAATTTCTAGACTTAGTTTGGTCAAGGTTTAATTTCGAACAACAATTTCTTAAAATGTTTTTATATTTTAATATATCTTTTTACATTTATCATTCTTCAAATTAAACAAAATCTTTCAGATCAAGAAGTAATGCTGGTAATAGACGATAATCCCCAAAAATAAACCTAAAGGGTATAGAGGTCGAAGTGCGGAAAAATGTCTTCTGCGTCCTAACTGGAGTTTTAAATGATAATGGAAAGAAAATAGGGACTGGAAGACGGTCTTAAATCAGACGAAAAGATGAGAGCAAAAAGAAATCATCTATGAAAGAAATCAAAATCAATGGTGAGCTGAAAAGGAAAATAACAAATCTCAAGTACT